>JBBBDQ010001500.1:5130000-5325000 GCA_037127315.1 Ascarosepion bandense
GAGAAGAGTGTAATCAATATCGCCAAGACTTAAGTCAAGCGGCTACTACGCTTGCCTCTTTCCTTCTCCCCTGTCTCGAAACTAGTTACTGACCTAAGGGGCGACTACATCAAAGACATTCCTCACTTACACGCTCCCCACATTCCTAAGCCTTAATTCTCTTTCAGCTTATTATTTGCCATGAACATTTTAACCTCCGTAGGACCTATACTTCATGTATTAATTCAATTGTAAAAACATTAATTGATATGTGTTTTATATAAAATGTTATTTTCAACTCAATGTGCTTTTCTTGATTTTATAATCATTTTATGACTTATAGTGGGCTATCTACCACAAGGCCAAATTCCGTTAACCTGCAACAAATATACAATTACCCTTCTCTAGGACGGAATCCCACTACAGCTAGAAAAAGAATAGATAAGCAACCCACTATAGTATTTCAACACATCAATAAACAATCTTTATTCATTCACTGTCTGAGAACAGCAAGGATTGCTTGGATTGAAAATCAATCAATTCTACGTGCGTATCATCCTGTTCAATTCAGAAGTGGTACGCTCTTCTTCGCATGGGAAGTAACTCAAGTGTATTTTGAGTTATCGTCCTTTATAGGGGAAGGAAATTAGCTTCCCCTAACATAAATAAAAGTGAATTGTATCAAAACGTCATCAAATTTATTGTAAATAATACATTTCCAACTCAGCTACAAAGTTCCATTTTCAGAAATGGTTTATTTACAACAAACGATTAAACAAATACGCCACAGCTAAACCAATAAACTAAAATAAAATCCAAACACCCTATTTTATATGAAAATATGTTGGAAGTCCACATCTAATAGATAATCTGTACGATATAAAACTGCCTAATACCGAACTGGAAGCTCACAGATTCGGTTTAAAATTTGCTACCAGGTTTCATAAAGTAAAAAAAAAACATCGGAGAAACCTCAAGAAATTAAAATAAAGGTTGCTCAACGTAACTATATAGACCATAATTTTGATATTACAACAATGTTACTCTAATTCTAAAGGAAAACAATAAAACGAAAATGTTTAGAAAGTGCTTTAATCGGTAGATCATCCTATAGGATAGAAATCCTATATAATTCATCAAACAATTAAACATACTAAATAAATCGCATATCCGTAAAGTTGGATCAAAAAGCATAAAAGCTTTTCTTTTTCACAAGTAAGTGTGAAAAATCATATTCTTAATCCTGATTGGTTAACAAATCGAGAAATTCAAAATACGTCAGTGAAACGGTTTTTTTGTTTTGTTTTTTTCACAGCTAAAGAAAAAATCGTTCTGGGGGCCTCCCCATGTGACCTGAATTCTATATTTAAGGAGGTCCCTTGACCGGTCACACTGAGTCCGTCAAACGGAAGCAGTAGCTGACAGCATCTCACCATGTAAAGAAGAAACTTCAAGCTGACTCACCCTCTTTGCCAATTTTCTTTTCATCTTTTTCACTCCACGCCAACTCGGACGCAGGCCAAGTTGCATTCACCCTCACTTTCAACGTCCTCTTCTTCATTTTCACACCACGCCGCTAAAGAGAACAAGACAATGACACCAAAAACAGTTTCCACTTCTGTGATATATGCATTACTCTTCAGAAATGAATTGAGTTCTTTCAGTGACTGGCGTGTGTATCCACTGCTTATATACAACACGTTAACATGTCCCTTCTCTGATTCCATGCGTCCATGGCTTAAGGGGTAGCGACTCCGACTGACACCAAATCAGAAGCAAGTGGATGTGCCTAGCCACACTGATGAGCTTTGATACAGCGAAACAGGCTTGTATGTGGATGACTAATATATATATATATATATATATATACACACACACATATATATATTTATTATAAATTATGTTTTAGAACATGTACATTATTTTTTAATATATGTCCTCGACAATCATATGTTTGTTTCAACGTTGGGTGCCCAACGTCTCTTTGGGAGGTAAAAGCAAAACTGAATTCGTCTGCTCCCTATATTTGGTTCATTGTTGTTGTGGGAGGTTAAAAAATTAAAAAATTAAAAAATAATGTACATGTTCTAAAACATAATTTATAATAAATATTCACAGCTCTATACATCATATATCGAGCACTGTTTTAAATTAATGTTTTGGACGGAAAAAATTCTTTCTTCGTTCTTTACCCACTCGGATATATATATATATATATATATATATATATATATATATATATATATATAAATCAACCATCCTTCCGTGCATGGAATACTGCTGTCATATATAGTCAGGCGCCTCGATGTTCATCTTAGTGTTCTCGACAGGCTCCAAAGGAGAATCAGAAATGTGATGGCTACCGACTTGGCGGTTAAGATCTTTTCTCTTATTCTTTTCTTCTCTTTTCTTTCTCTTTTCTTTTTAATTTTTTTCTTTTTCCCTTTTTCTATTTAACTTGACTCTGTCTGAATGAATTTGAACCATTCATTGTTGTATGAATGTGGTCTGACGTGAGGTGGGAGCCGCGAAATATAATATTATCGATGGATTTGTAAAAATTTCCAACTTTTGTTTCTTGATTATAATATTGTTAAATTTAACAATAAATTTTAACATTGAGTTCTCTTGGGAGTTAGTCTCTGTTGGAATTTACCTTACCAAATTTCAAAGATTCTACTTTATATATATATATATATATATATATATATGTGTGTGTGTGTGTGTGTGTGTGTGTGTGTGTGTGTGTGTGCATGCTTTTATTAATCATATACGTATCACGTGTAATAAATCAATAGATGATCCACTTTTCTATTTAAAAAAGTTCTGTATCTGGTATCGAACACTTTTATCAATGAATGAAGCATACCTATAAACTCTATTGTTATGGGGAGACAATTCTCCCCTAACAATTCATTTACTCTTCCAAAAAGAGGAGCAATGAAGAACAACAACATGGCTGCTGGACAATACACCACGTGTTGACAATGATTTGTTATCTAATCCAATCCTGCTCTATCCTGGTCGGTGAGAATTTAAAAAAACGAATATTGTTATGTTTCAAAAATATTTGACTGTGTTTGTTGTATTTTGTTGTTCCTAATATTTGAGGTTGCATATATCTTATCACACACACACACACACACACACACACACACACACACACACACACACACACACACACATATATATATATATATATATATGTATATATGTATATAGATATATCGTTCCTCTTTTCAAACTGTAAAGAGGAACGATCGTTTTATTTACTTCCTTATGAGAATATACAAAAGGGACAATCTGCAAGTTTATCTTCATACCTTGCCTGGTGGCAAACGCTGCTGGATGCGCCAGGGGTGGCGGTCCCGCCATAGCCACCGAAACCGTGACATCACCCCTGGTCGGCGGCTGATGAAAACAGGGTATCGCACGTGCTAACACACACACGTTGTATGTTACAAATATATATATAATGTTTAGAATTGTATCTATTCAAATTTGTCTTTGTCTCATTCAATAATTTCAATTCTAACAATTCCTTTACGTTATTCAATTCCGTTTCAAACAATAAAATTTGTGTATTGTAGTTAATGATACTTTTTTTTGTTAATTCTAATGCTTTTATTAACATTCCATCGTTGTTGATGTTTAACACTTGTACGCGTCACTTTTTGCGTGAATCTTTGTTTGGAATTCCAGTCAGAAAAAAAGGAGGAACTGAACGGCGTCTCTATTTTTTGACTCAATGACGAACACTATAAATGATTCTGAAACGCTAACCCAAACACATACAGCTTTTGAAAATGAGGTCTGCCTGTAAACCTTGGAAATTGGTAGAGCATCAGACTGGACGTGATTTATTTAATTTCTCTTTGCCAAATACAATTCACGATTTGCTTCTTCACTGTTTTCTAAAAGTGGCAATTCACAGTCATCGACTTCGAACACACGTGAAAAACGTGATTTTATCAAAAGCGATTGTTTTTAATTGGAAGCCGGGCAAACAAATTGGTATTTCTGAATATCGGCAGCCAACTTCACTCCTGGCAAAACGAGAGAGATGAAGAGAAATTGAGAGAGGGGAGAATGAGAGAAATTTAGAGACATAGAGAAATTGTGAGAAGAGAGAAAAAATGCAGAGAGAAAAGACAGAATTTGATGAGGATAGATAGATAGATAGATAGATAGATAGATAGATAGATAGATAGATAGATAGATAGATAGAGGAAGCTGGAAAAATTAAGAAACAAGATAGGGAGAGAGGGAGAAATTAAGAGAGAGAAGGAGAAAAACTGTTTGAGAGAAGGAGAAAAATTCAGAGAGGAAAGAGAGAAATTCAGAGAGGGAAAGAGAGAAATTCAATGAGGAAGAGAAATTGAGAAAGTGAAGATAGAAAGAATTTAAGCGAGAAGGGGGAAAGGAATAGATTCATTGGAGAGTAAGAAAAGTCGGAGAGAGTGAGCTAAGAGAGAAATTGAGGGAGATGAACTGAAAGAGAGGGTAAGATGGAAGAGAGAGGAAATTGAGAGAGACAGACAGAGAAAGGTAGGTACATGGAGAGAGAAAGTCTTTTGAAAAAAACATGTAACTATTTCAAGAACCAGCTTTATACCTTTATCAGAATTTATGATTTCATTTGATGACAAACCACTTTTTATGCACAAACTCCTGGCAACAATAACCAAGTAGATCCCATAATCAGTTAACTGCAGATTATCTGATAATTCTTCCAATGAAATCAAATTTAGTGAAGCCAAAAAGGATTAAACAGTCCTAAAAGATAGGAGATTTTCGGCAACACTCTTATACACTCTACCCAATACAAAAAAAACAACCGGAAAAGAAGCATCATTTGGTTTAACTCATCTTACAACAAAAATTTAAAATTTAAAAACAAATGTACATAAAAATGTTCACTAAATTCATGCACATCTCCCACGCCCTACATTAAACACTCAAGTTATTCAACAGCAACACAGTAAAAAAAAACAGCTACAATTATACCGAGAATATAACATATATCATAAAAGGCACAACAGAAAAAATAACCAACAACCACTTGCACAACACACACACCTGCAGCTGCAGAATAAAGAATGAATGACACTTAAATGGCAATTATTTGCAAAACAATGTAATATACAAAGCCAGTGTAAAATAAACAGATAATGAAAAAAAAATAGGATTAACTTAAGTACTATGAAAACAGAGGAAATACACACACAGACCATCTTTTACAAACAGCAAACAACAAAATGCTTTCTAAACATATATGGGAAATTAAAAACAAAAACCAAATTAAACCAAACATATCATGTAAATGAGTAAAACAGCATGAGCTTCAATCCAAATATTTTAAATTCTGTATGAAGAAGAAAATAACTATAATCCCCTTCCGAGACCAACACAAATTACTAAATAAACGATCTGATTGTATTTTAAAATGTAAACACAAAAAATAATTTTTACTTAAAAATCGAAAATTAAAAACGAATACCTTGTAAAATACCACCAAGAAAAATGCAAATATATTCACTGTATACAACGCATATAATCTAAACTTATTTATAAATGAAACTTTGTGTGTGTGTGTCTGTATGTGTGTGTCCGTTACCTATAGACTCCGAAACGGCTGAACTGATTTTCTTGAAAATTTACACAGTTGTACTATAAGTGTCTTCGAGTGTTCTTGGCTAGGTTTTGTGTCGAGGTACCCCCGATAAATATCGAACATCGATAATCGAAAAAAAAAATCGGGTTATAGAAGAAGTGGTCCGATTTTAATCAAATTTGATACACTCATAGACAAAGACATAAGAAACGATATTCAGAAGTTTAAAGGTCGCTGTTCTTAAAATAGTGCAGAAAATCGATAATATATATATAAGGCAAAATGTGTGTGTGTGTGTCTGTTTATCTGCCTGTATGTCTGCATTTTTTCAGCCCTTTTATTTTAGTTTTTGCTTCGGGTTTGGCTCTAAGTAGGTATAATTGTAGTTCTTAGTCTCAGCCATGATACCATTTACTCGGAGGAATTATTTAGCCATCAAAATTCAGTTTACGACAAAAAAAAAACTGATTTGATATCGATTGCAGGAAATCAAAATTTGACTTACATACATTCATTTTTCTATCAGTCTACGGTTTCGATTTAACTGGAAGCAACTATTGCTTCTTAGTCTTTCGTGCCAATGTCCAAAGAGTCTGAGCTCCAGGACCATGGATTAGTTTTAAAGCTTTCATTACACCCGAGCAACGTCGGGCTATACTGCTAGTGTACGATAGTTTAGACAAGGTCAATACAAATAAGATAACCAACTATCCCAAAATAAATAAAATAAAGGAAAATCTAAATAAATAAATGAATAAATTATTAAGTCAATAATAACTCAGTTAAGAAACAACGAATTCGCACATAAAAACAAGTAAATGTAATAATAATAATTAACAAAAAGTAATTAATTAATCAATTAAAAAAATAAGTTAACACAGAACATTATGATATAACTACAAATAACTGCATTCAAATCGACACTTATTTCTACTCAATAGCCACTAAAATAATTTGAAACATAACCGTTACCGTTTACTTAATAACGACTAGAATAATAAAATAAACCTTACTACTCATAATGTACCACTAACCAGCATATACAGGGTTAGTCACGGGAAACGGATGTTTTTTGGAACGCTCCTTACTCTCCTTGAGTAGGCGATAATAGGGTGAGGAAGGTAGTATTTAAATCCGCTAGATGCCATTTAGTTGGTTGTTAAACATCCGTTTCCAGTGACTCACCCTGTATAAATAGTCGATCCAAAACACATGGCTTGAAGGCTGCGTTGAAGCATGAAACAGTCATCGCTTTGTATTTTCCATAAATATAATTTAAATATACTTTGATACTTTCAAAGTGTACTTTATCATATATATATATATATATATATATATATATATATATAGTGTAAAAAAGTTATGGAACATGTAGGTTTTAAACCCACTGTTCATGCATTTACTTTTATAAAGAGTGCTCGATACAACGTACAGCTTTATATTGTAATATTTGTTACCATGGTTTATAAAAGCATAGTATCACTACACAAAAATTTTCGCGTTTCGGAGCCACGTTTGCTCCTTTTCTGGTGATGAGGTTAAATGAAAAATAAATAGTGACTCACCCTGTATAAAAAGTCGATCCAAAACACCTGACCTGAAGGCTGCGTTGAAGCATGAAACAGTCTTTGTGTAGTGATACTATGCTTTTATAAACCATTGTAATAAACATTACAATATATATATATATATATGTGTGTGTGTGTGTGTGTGTGTGTGTGTGTGTGTGTGTGTGTGTGGAAAAATGAGAAAAAAACAGCTTTTTAATGACAACGTGGGTAAGGTTGACGTCTTTTGGTTAGAATTAAAGACAAAACCATGTTTTTCTTCGTAAAAGCTGTTACTAGTTTACGAGGTTCATATCTTCTGGTCGGAATGAAAGGACAAAACTGGGTGTGTTTTTTCACTGAAGCCGTTAATGTCTGTTTGATTTTAAATTGGCACTTTTACAGTAGATCTCCTGTTACCTCGTATACTGCATCGTGTTGCTATTTCTTTTCCAATGATCGGTCATGCTATGTATTCTTTTAAATCATTTCACACCAAGCAAGACGGTAACGTCACTGATGCGTAGGGGGCTACGTAATAGTAAAAGATTGGATAGGACAAGAGTAAGGAGAATTTATTTCTACCGTCCTGATTAATTTGACTTCATTTAGACTGTTTGTCATTCTTGGTCGAGAGGTCTAAGACGAGCCAGATCAATTGGTGGCTTCCCCTATGTTGACAGGGGACACAGGTTCGAATCCTGCCGAATGACACACATTTTCGTAACAAAATTTATCGTAAATAATCAGGCGTGAAGAAATAAATATATAATACTGTTTGATTATAAAAACAGAACATCTATTCAAATATGAGTATCGATCAAAAATAATGTTCAAACAAATAATTTCATATTGTCGGTTGTTAATAACCATTTCGTTAATCTTAATATATATATACATATATTGTGTATTTAGGCAATCTCTCTTTTATAGACATTTTATCTTTTACAAATACACATTTTATCTTATACAAATATAATAGAACCATCCACATGTAAAGAAAGGCTAAAAATAACGGAAGCATTATAAATAAAAAAGAAAAACATAACACTAAACAATATCAAATATGAACACGAACACGGCCGCAATGTGCTGACTGTGTCTGTAAAATAAAACATTCCTGTGACTCTAGATACACACAAAGACAATTTATATATTCGGTTAAAGGTAAAATATAATTCATCCTTGATAATGGATAAAATGTATAGTCGAAAGAGCATGATTAAATAAAACATTCGAACGACAGCACCTCGTCTGTCATTTTCAACGAAACTTACACGCACCATCGCACACACATACACACACACACACACACACACACACACACACACACATATATATATATATATATATATATATATATATATATATATATATAAAATAAGATATCTAAAACTCCAACATGTTGAATTTTCGTCTTCAATCTTGTATTGAGCACTTCCTAATACAACTGTTTGCAATTCTAATTTAATTTAAATCTGACCTCTAACTATATATATATATATATATATATATATATATATATATATATATATTGCAATAAAGTAAAAGAAAACGTAGATTAAAACCCACTGTTCAAGCATTTACATTTATAAAGAGTGCTAGATACTGAGTGGAGCTTAATATTGTATTTTTGTTATTACAATGCTTTTATTAACCATTGTAATAATAAAATTATAATCTATATATATATATATATATATATATATATATATATATATATATATATATATTCCATTTGTAAATGAGTTATTACGCGACCTAGGTTTCTACCACAAGTGGTGTCTTCAAGTGATTTGTATAAGTGTATAATTGGTGTCTTCAGGCGATTTGTATAATTGTATTGAACACTTTTTAATACAAATGTGCACTGGTCTAATTTTATTATGACCAAAAACTAAGTAATTAAATAATATATATACAAGGCAACCAAAAAAGTTCCGTCCATTTTTAAAGGAAAAAAAGAAAACGCTTCATAGTATGTGTAACTTATATTTTAGTCTTCGAAGTAATCGCCATCGGCACCCAGCACCTTCTGCCAACGTGTCTCCAACTGTTCAATGCCCTTGCGGTAGAACTCGGGGTGTTTTGATGCAAAGAAGTCTGTGAGGACTTTGAGCAAGTCAGCTTCATTGGTAAAGGATTTCCCATGAAGATGATTATTCAGGGAGTGGAAGAGATGGTAATCGGATTGCGCAAGGTCAGGTGAATAAGATGGATGGCACAAAGAGGGACAGCATCCTGAGGAGACAACCAATGTCTGGAACGTTTGGGAGTTTCGTACAGAACCCACTTTTCATCACTGGTAAGCACTCGATTGAATAAGGATGCGGTCCGGTGGTGAGAAAGCAGTGATACGCAAGCTGCAACTCGTTGTCCTTTGTGAACCTCCAACAGCGTTTGCGGAACCCACTTGCTCAGTTTGTACGTCTTACCTAGGCGGTGCAGGTGAAATCTAACTGTTTCACCGGAAACGTTGAACTGTCTTGCAAGTTCACCACACATTAGACTACTGTCCTCTTCAAAGGCCGCCTTCAGAACTCCGTCATTCAAGACCTGTGGTCGTCCACTGCGAGGCTCATCATGGAGAGTCAAATCTCTCGACTTGAATTTTCGGAACCAACGCCTTGCAGTACGTTCATCCACAGCACTATCCCCAAACGCTTGACATATGCGGCGACTTGATGCAGCTACTGACAAGCCCACTTTGAAGTCGTAAAGCAAACAGCCCTGAACGAGATCTCTAGACATTTCCATCCTTCTCACACCTGTCCGGCTTATAACTGATGACCGGGCACGGTGCGCGTGTTTTTATAACATCTGACGTTCTTACTTCCGGCTGTTCGAATTTGAAAATAATTGCTACATGCATTTCGTATATATTTCAACTTTATTCAATGACTAATCAAAAAACGGACAGAACTTTTGGTTACATTATATATATATATATATATATATATATATATATATATATAGAATGTGCTCGGGAGAATGTGAAACTTGAGTAACGGCTGAAACTGTCATATGTTAGGAGTTGACGTTGTAAAAGAATTTTATGTTTGGATAATTTGAACGTTGATCACTTTACTGTGTAGGTAGGTGTCTTTTAGTTTTTCTGGTCTTGATTTAGATTTTTTCTAAGAAAGAAATTAAGAAGAATCCATCCGTTTGTCGAACCCATAGACATTCCTACATAATCATCGGTCAGTGGCGACGAAAGTTCGAGGGAAGCGGGTGGGTCAGACGAGAAAGAGGGAGTGATAAAGAAAAGAGAAGAAAGGAAAGACAGGAGAGAGGGAGAAATAGAGCTTTACATCCTTAATTTAAAGGAACCTCATTATTCTATTTAGATTTATTTGTTTTAACTTGTATTTTTTCTTAATTTCTTTTTTAGAGGAACGACAGTTATATTCTTATCATCTTATATGTTTTTATTTTGTTCTTTATTTTTTTTATTCGCCGGATTAGGTCGTTGTGAATCCCATTCATGTAGAATCCTTCGTTGAATAAAGACGGAAGCTGAAGATGGCTCGCCTGAAATAGACCTATACTTCCGAATTACCATGAAATAACGCGTCTGTCTTAATTTTTCTTATATATATATATATATATATATATATATATATATATATATATATATACTGTCGACTATAAGTTTGGGACCACCCAAATTTTTAGCGAACCAAATTCGCCGAGTTTGTGTTTTTGTTATTCTTATGCAGATGTCAATTAAAAAAAATCTTTTTTTCAACTTTAAAGTAAACATTTACTCGGTTTGCTACTTGACTTCTCTTATTGTGATCAAGTTTTTGCCGAAAATTCAGGTTTATTCAGATCTTATAATTATGATATAATTTATTTTTGAAAACCATATTACTACGGTATAAATAGCAAGAAAGAAACAGATTAGCATTGAAAAAGAGCTCAGGTTGAAATTCTTTCGAGAAAAGGATATTCTGAACGAGTTATCGCTAAAAAATTAAGCCTATCAAAAAATGGCGTGCATTATTGCCTTCAACGACTTCGTGAAACTGAGTTAAATATTGACAGAAAAAGATCTGGTAGCAAATTTTCCTTAAGATATTTTCATTTTTTTTTTTCAACTAAATATAGATTGCATCTATGATGAAGGTTATTAGGCGTGTAGGCCGATCAATCTCTAACTATTGCGTTAAATCCCTCCTCTTTCATTTCCCAAAAATTTCAGAAAAGAGATGTTTAGAATTTTAGACTAAGGATTGAAAAAGGTGTGTTTATGGAAATATTAACGTTGTTTAAATTCTCCCGTAGAAATTTCAGTGTAAACTTTTTTATTTTTGAGGGAGATGTTGGCTTGAGAGATCACTTGGGTGGTGGACTTACATTTACTTTCCACGGGACAAACGTTGATAGACCTTCAATTCCAAGAGGGTATTATACCAGTTTTAATATTTGTTCTATCTAAATTCTTTAAAATTTGTTTATTGTGGGAATTAATGATAATATCTATATTATGTATACAAGAACGTTTCATATTAATAGTATTTCTATTAAAAATTTTGCATATGTGGTTATTGGTATGAAAATGTTTACTTACTAATTTCAGAAAGTGTTTCCGAATGTTAATCTTAGTCTACACAATGAGAGGGTTAAACTATATAACTTTTCTTTTTTCGACATCTAATCCTCGTTTTAGATTATTCAGATTTAACAACGGGTTTTACATTTACCAATTTGTCCTTAAAGCCGCTTTTCTGTGGGGCTTTATTGCATAGCTTTTATTATCATTGAAGATCTTAAGGTTGGAATACAACCGGTTATTTCTGATATTAACAGTGTTAGGTATTTGTTTTATAATAGTATTAGAGTGGTTGAAATTAACGTTAATATAGCTGGAGATATTATTTTCTTTAAGGTAAGGTTTGTATGAATTTTCATTCGGATTAAGAGTGAAGCTCAAAGAATTGACAATTTTTAGGTTAGAGGAAACCTCAATTTTTAAGACCTAGTAATTTAAAAGCCCTAATAATTTTCTTATAAATCATAGTAGTCAAGGGACTATTGCTATTAGGGATTAGCATAAGATTATCATCACGGTTTAAGCGAATTTGTTTGGAGTCTACAATTCTACTTAAGTTATCGAAACTATAAATACTTGCACTATCAGCATTTTGGGCTGAATCATATGCTCACCTTCGGGACATAGAATTTGTTGTAGGAACCTTTGGTCCAGATGGACTAGTTAGATGTTAGAATCGACTTTTTAGCTTCTAGAATAATGTTAATTTCCAGATCGGTGATTTCTTCATGTTTTTTTAGTGAAGTTAATACAGCAATCTAGGAGGTTTGTAAAGATAGAAGAATACTAATCTAGCATGTCAAATTTAAGAAAAGAAGTTTTAGTTTTTTCTTTAATATTGGTAAGCTAATTAATAGTATCGGAAGAATCCGTCCAAAGATTAGGGCGGAGAATGAACCGTAGTTCCTCAGTTATTCTTTTGATAATTTCCCTAGAGATTAACCTTAAAATCCTTTTAATAGGATTATTTTACCTAGTTTGTAAGTTACATGTCAGGTTAGGTTTGTGATCTTTAACGTCTTTAAGGTAAGCGTCTTTAGTAGAGATTTTTCTTACCTTATCAGCAATATTTATTTCGCTAATAATATTTAGTTCCAAAGGTCCCTACGACAATATTTAGTTCGTTAATAGTATCCAAAGATACCTACGACAAATTAAAAAATTAAAGTACTAGAATATCAGAAGCAAAATTTGCTTTTGAATTTAAGAAAAGAATTTATAAGTAAATGTTGTCATAAGTTTAATTCTGGATAAATACTTCCTAATAATTAATATAAAATTAAAATTTCATTAAATAGTTGTTTCTTTTTTTTTCTTATTAACCGTATAATTAAACTATATTATAACTTCCCCTTCTAAAATCTCTATTTCTTCTAGTTCTATCGTTTTATTTTTAACTTAAGTTATGTTTAACCATTTTGTTTTGGTATTAATGCCGTCATAGATTTGAATTTAATTAAATTTCCTAATAATTAATCTAAAATTAGAAATACTTAAAATAGTTATTTCATTTCTTCTTATTAAACATATAATTATCTTGTATTATAACCACCCGTTCTTGAATCTATTTTCCTTCTTGTTTTAATTTTTTACTTATGTTTAATCAGTCTATTTTTATACTAACATTATCCATAACCTTGAATTTCGTTTGACTTATTTATTTCTTATTTTTATTTTCAATTTATCTCATTGTGTCTCTTTTCGGTTCTGTCACCAAAGTGGCAGACCTACAAGTTCCGATAGCAAGGATCCACCCCGTTTTCCTTTTTTCTTTTTCTCTTTCTTTTCCCATGCCCTTACTTCCGTTTTTACACACACACAAACAAATAATTTTATTTTCTCATAATGTTTAATTTTTGCTGGCGAGATGAGTGTTAAATTTTCCTGTCCGATTTAAGAAAATTTGAATTTCTTATATATAATAAATATTAGCTCTGAAAATAAATAAATTTAGTTACATTGAGCCCTCTGGCTAGAAAAGTGTTAATATTTTATACTAATAGAGTCCTTTGGGATTTACCTCCAAGCCATTTTTTAGATTTATTGAGCAATATATATATATATATATATATATATATATATATATATATAGAGAGAGAGAGAGAGAGAGAGAGAGAGAGAGAAGTGGGGAAAGAGAGAATTAATATGGAAAGATTTTTCACTTAAATGACTTCGAAGTTTCGTGGAGACATTATTGTGATGTAGTCATTCTTCGGGGTTTTAGCTTTTTGAGCAAAACTATAATTTAATAATATATATATATATATATATATGTGTGTGTGTGTGTGTGTGTGTGTGTGTGTGTGTGTGTGTGTGTGTGTGTGTGTGTGTAATACGTCGACGGCTGCAAGAACATCGTCGTTACTTCCAACAAAGCTTTTACCAAATGATGACCTTGGTTTCAGGCACGTTTTCAGGTTCAACATCTTTAGAATTAACCCTAGAAACCCGAGCAGTGCTTCATAATACCACCAGAATCTTTGGTGTTCTCTGACACATTACGCAAGCACTAAGCACAAGCAGGCTCTATTTCTGTTAAAGTTTTGAATACTTCCCCCTTTGATATCGACCAAGGATGGAGTAGAAATATCACCTTCGCCAGCAGGATAAGTATTAATCTTAAAAACAATATTTCTACCCATCACCGTTCACACAGAAGATTTTTTTCATGCATTCAAAATATTCAATCTCATTGACAGTGAAACCGAATAATTGTGACTACACAACAATAATGAACTGACACTAGTTGCTACATTTTACGGGGTTTTTTTTTTCATTTTGTAACTTTGAAAATCAAGTAATTGAAAGTAAATTGTCAATTTGTCAAAATACTTCGGACTAGTATTTAGGAATGGTTTTTGAATCATTTCACTCCAAGCAAGGTGACAACGCCACTATTGCGCAGGATGAAAAGATTGGGTACAGGAAGAAATGAAGAAAGGATAAAAAATGAACGGTATTCAAGAAGACAGAAGATGGCAATTGACGTTGCATTTAGATTTCTAAAGATTGTAGCTATCAGGGAAGCAAGTAAACGGAAAGGGTTTCTACGGGTGGTACATATGAGAAATTAAACTGTTCGAGTAGAAGTGGCGGTTATATTTAACTATTTCAACAGTGAAATGGTGGGACCTAAATGCCAATCTAGTAGCGCGTTTAAATTTGCGTCATTTGCTACCAGGGAAAAAAGGTCGTTAGAGCAGCTGCCATGAAAATATCTATAGAAAAGAGAGAGGAAGAAAGTGATTGATGTCGAGATGACAAATGAGGACTGATGACATCACAGATCCTTCTTTGGATTTTGTCAAGAACTTCCAGATGAATAGCAGAAGCATCTGAATAAATATGGCAACAGTATTCAAAACACGGACGAATGGTAGATTTATAGTACTACTAGCAGTATAGCCCGGCGTTGCTCGGGTGTAATGAAAGCTATAAAACTAATCCATGGTCCTGGAGCTCAGACTCAACCTAAAGAATATTTCTGTGAAGTTTGGTGAGAATCGGATAAAAATTGTGAATTTGTATAAAGGACATACTGACAGATAAACACACACACATACAAACATCTTGCCTTTTATATATATATATATATATATATATATATATATATATATATATATATATATTGTCGATTTTCTGCACTATTGTAAGAACTGCAACCTTGAAACCTTTGAATATCGTTTCTTATGTCTTTGTCTATGAATGTATCAAATTTGATTAAAATCGGACCACTCCTTCTATAACCCGATTGTTTTCGATTATCGATATTTACAGAGGGTACCTCGACACAAAACTTAGCCAAGAACACTCGCAGACGCTTATAGTACAACTGTGTAAATTTTCAAGAAAATCGGTTCAGCCGTTTCGGAGTGTATAGGTAACGAACACACACACACATACACACACAGAGACAAATATCCATTTATAAATAAGTTTAGATATATCGAGAAAATTTGCCTAACTCAACGGTGTCTTATCAACTTTATTCCAACTACTAAGGCATTGTCTTACTTTCCTTAGAAACCGCTACGATTCAATTCCTAGATACGTATCCAGCGTAGATTTTGCAGTTGCATTGGATTTGTATATTAAAACGATCTTTAATGTGTTTTACATTTTTTTATGATCAATTTTCTAGAATATTGAGCTAAAAGTAAACACAATAATTGATCACTTGCTTTGTCCTCTTGCTGTAATTTAAAGTCATTATAACAAATGATTGTCATTTTAATATAGGTACTTCTACTCATTTTCGATAACTAACTTTTAAATTGAATTTTTTAAAATAAAAAGTTTTCTTGAAACTTTTATTTTAGTTTTAATTCGAAGTTAAATGATTCAATTTACTATTTCTCGTAAGCAAAATACTCTGGTTTATTTCAAACAGAAATTCGAGATTTTTTTTTTAATTTGCCGCCATTTTTGAGCGATCGACACATTTTTGTAAACAAAAGTTAATGTTCGCTTTTAAAAATCTTGCATAAATAAAATATACATCTGTGACGCAGTATTTTTGGAAAATTAGCAAATTTTATGTTAAATTAATCTGATTTACACAAATATTACTTATTTATAGCATGAAATTTAGCATAAAACTATTTCTTCATCATAAATTTGAACTTTTTGACCTATCCGCGTCGTAAATCAAGCTGGTACTGACAGGTTCTTGATTAGAGATGAAAATGCATAGCGTTCATAAGGAACAAAATTGTACTCATTTTCTTTCGAGTAAGGGAGAAAACTCTGACCTTTTAATTTGCATATAGAAATTACCATACAAAAAACATTAAATGCACAAAAAAAGTTTAAATTACTTTAAAAATACGCGGGTATAACGATTTTTATTAAACCTTTCAATTTTCGATTGACAATATAATCATCAATTCTTAACTAAAAAAAAGAGCAACAGTTCTTTTTAAAATTTTAAAAATATTTTTAAAACTTTATAAATTATTATAATAAACAAATGAAAACAATTCTTTTAAAATTTTATAAGTAATCGAAAAAAAAAATTTTTCAGACTATAATGTCCTTAATTTTTATTATTTATTCCAGCGATTAAAAGCTTATCAAATTAAATTATATCAGAATTTTATTGCATTTTCTATTTTATTCTTCAGAGCAGATTTTCGGATACTGTTGTAAAATTTAAAATTTAAAAAATAGATGATTTATGTTTCCCAATGAGTCCTGCGTTTAAGTAATAAAAAAGTTTGTACACCAATTAAAATTTATTAAAATTACGTGGAGGCGGGAGTAACGGAGGTAAAAAAATGTTTTTACCAAGATTTTTAAAAAATAATAATTTAAAAAATAATCTCATTCATGTGTGAATAAGTCCTGAAAGTTTCATTAAAATCCGACTATTATTTGATTTTTGCGGGAATTTCCAAATTAATGTTTCTTACCGAAAAAGTGGGTGATGTAATCATTACGCTTTCTATTGTAAGCAGTCATGACGTTTTGTTTAACCGCTAACTCAGATCAAAACAAAACAAAATAAAATAATTAAAAATTACTACTTTGATCTTTTTTCTTAATAATAATATAAACATTTTGATGGAAAAAGTTTGTTTTATTAAGTTTGGGACTTTTTTTATTTATACTCTGCTGTGTTTTAGCGATTTAGTAGGGGTACCTATTTTAATAAATAGAAGTAATTTTAATAACCAAAAAAAGGTTTATTTATCTGCGGAACCAATGAAAATTTTTAATATTTTATACCATATTCTATAAGCCTGTTCTGCTATCGTTACAGTCGCAAAAAGATCCTGTTCAATCTCGGATTGGACATCTTTGATGATGCAGGAATGTGTTACACCAAAAATATATACGCTTAATATTTGAGAATTATATGTTATGCTAAAATTAACTTTTTTTTAACTTAAAAAAAAGAAAGAATAAGGCTATAAAACCCAATCTGTCCTACTATCGATGGTTACGTACATCTGGATTAAAGTCTGAGACTGAAGGCTTTATTCTTGCAGCGCAAGACCAAAGTCTTTTCACTAGAAACTTTCAAGCAAATATACATAATAATGTGGATCCAAAATGCAGGTTCTGTGATAAAAACCAAGAAACAATAGACCATCTAATCTCATGCAGTTCTGTACTTGCCCCAAATGAATATAAAAATCGCCACGACAGAGTGGGACAATATTTACATTAGACAATGTGCAAACACTATGGAAAATCTGTAAACAAACACTGGTATGAACATCACCCAGCACCGGTTACAGAAATAGATGTTACCATTCTATGGGATTACACCATCTACACAGACAGAAAAATTGAAGCAAATAGGCCGGATATTATTGTTAAAAACCAGAAAGAAAAAACTTGCTTATTAATTGATATGGCTTGTCCTGCGGATTGTAACATAGCAACCAAGGAATTCGAAAAACTGTCAAAATATAAAGACCTGGAAATTGAAATAGAAAAAATGTAGAAATTAAAAGCAAGTATCGTGCCAGTGATAGTAGGTGCACTTGGAATGATAAAAAAATGGAACAAAACAACACGTTAAAAGAATCCCTGGAAATCCCAACTTAAGAGATATACAAAATATTGTCTTATTAAGTACAGCCCACACACTAAGGAAAACTTTGTCTATGTAACGCTAGGAATGATAGGGGTGATATAAAAAACATGAAATGGAGCTATAACAACACACCACGACTTGCCTTAGATCTTCCCGCAGACTTGGTAGGTAGTGCGACCATAGCAGAAATCGAAATATGATGAAAAATGACAACCTAATAATAATAAAAAACAGAACAATCAAAATTATTCGTCCAGATATTGTGATCCATGGCCAGAAAATAGAACGTAACTGCAGTCCCTGGAGATGGTAATGTATTTTTGAAGATCTACAAAAAATATCAAAATACAAGGATCTTGAAGTCGAAATCTAAAAAAAATGTGATATATGGGAACAGCAATAATTCAAGTTGGAGCCCTTGGAAAATGTTCTGATAGACTCGTTGAAAAGATCCTTTGACATGCATGCATGCATTGAAGAAATACAAAAAATTGCTTACACACTGTGAAGAGCTTTATCTATATAAAATGAGTGTGATCTTTATTTTTGGGGGTTTATTTTTACAAAATGAAATCAATGGAATATGTCATGAAGCCGTGTCTGACCTTAGGTTTCTGGTAGGAACCCAGAAGTAAATGTGTATAAAACAGAATTCAACGAAAATAATAATAACACTGAATATTTTTAAAATTATACAATCATTCATTTTTTGGTATGTTTCAATAAAAATATGTTAAATTCTTTCATGTTCAGAGATTCGTAAATATTTTTGAGAAAAACAGATATTTTTGCAGACGACTTTATTTCTGAAAGATTTTTTTTAATTACAAAATTTGAGAATTTTATTTATATAAACAAAATGGCTTTATCAATGTAAATATCGATCAATTGTTTAAAATAGCCAAATTTTAGTGTGAAATGAAGAGTACACGTGTTTCGTGTAAAACAAATTTCATTCTCTTTTCAACAAAAGAAAATCTCACTATGAAACTTTATCTTACTGCAACCTCACCAACTCAGTACTTTTCCTGATTATTTAAGACAGTTTTTCTTGCTATAAAACTCCTAAGTCTTATCAATAAGTGTACGAAACTTAGCATCGGTCTGTTTTCAGACATCTGTTCCTACAGAAAACCTTCCTAAAATATTCATTATACTGTAAAAAAATTATTCGAAAATATCTGCTATCAGGACTTTTTGAATATATTAAACATTGTTTTTCCCAAACTATTGTGCTTTCATTTCTACAAATGTGAATAAAAGATAGCTAATTAATTCGTCTTCTTTTGTTTTCGAAACAGAAACAAAATCTGTTTTTTGTTTTTCATCGATGTGTATAATTCTTACAGCTGAGACGATCGCTTTACTAAATATATTTTATTGAATTTGCGACGCAATTCTTGCAACAAACGACACTTTTACCTGATCACCGAATTCGCTCGCGTTTCTACGCAATGCTAGCAAAATGTTCTATTCTCATTATTCTGAGCTGCTGCCAGAATTCTTTTTCAAAAGAAAACAGTCGAAGTTTACACAGACGCTAATGATCTTTATTGGGCGGCTAAAATGGGAATACTCTATGCAAGCTGCACCTCGATGCAACTTTACAATTAAATAGACGCAATAAATATTCACACCTACATAAATGTACACAAAAAAATTTAGTGTATCGAGGCAGCAGATAATTTTCTAAACATATACAGTTAAACATAACAGACAATGAATATCTATTATGTTTAATCATGAGCCGTTCTAAACATCGTATTTTAGCTTTAATTTCAGGTAAAAATAAAGACAAAAATTATCCAACATTTGGATATATTTTTATGTTAGTTCTAAGCTTTCGACTCACGTGAGCCATCTTCAGAGAGGTTACAGAGACGTTAACATAAAAACATCCACCATGAAAGATGATTTTATCTTGTGTTGACATAAAACATTGCTAAGCAACGATAAGATTTACCAAATAGCAGACGCAGTTTGTAAATTTGTAATGCGGTTCTATGACATCAAACCGCGTGAGAGCTTGAAAAAAAAATATATGCACCTACATAAACACACAGTCACTTAAGTGCCATACGTGATACACGCTTGGGCGATCATGTCTCTTTTGGTCCATTTCTGACTAAGCAGAATATTTTCCCGCAATGGGTTGCCATTTCTTTCTGCGGTAGACTAGTTGCCAATCAAGGCTATGAAACGCAATCTGTCCTACTATTCAATCCATAGCTGGGGGGAGAAAAGATGGATTTATACATTTCTAAAGGGTATTTGCGCATAAGTGACTGCAAGGAATTCAACTGGAATTCGAACTCGGCTCTCTGGTTTCTCTTTCCGAACCGATATCTATTTCAACACAACGCACACTATCACATCTAAATACACACGCACAAACAACTGTACACATACGACAGAGAGCTGAAAGGTTCTCAGCCCGACCAACTTTGTAAAACCGATATTTCTACTTTTGCTCATTGAAATAAAAAATTGGAATATCTGCTGGACCAAGAATATTTCGACATCCCACATATATATACGCACAAACGCAATCAATTTTTTTTCATTCAACATTTTTTTATTAATATATTTAGTGGGTAAACGTTTTTGAGTAATCTTATTCCCTAAAATTTCTGTAGGGGGATATATTTTCTTTAATAAGACTTTTGATCTCTAGTCCGGCAGACATAAATTTCACTTGTTAAATCTGGCAAAAAGTCCTCTGATTGGGAGATTGTGAGGAGCAAGGAACCACCTCTTAGTTGTTGTTGTTCCCAGGTTCACGCTGACCCGGAGTGATAGCATATTTTACCCCAAAACTAGGGTCAAAACACTATGAAAGTATAAAAATAAACTTTATAGAAATATATACATGAAAATAGACTTTTAAAGAAAAATATGCATTTTGAAGGAAAAATATTACCAACAATACATTTCTGAAGCAAAACAAATTATTACCAGCAATACATTTCTCAATACAAAATTAGAAGACATCTTTACTTTTCTAAAATTTAAAAAAATAAATAAACAATTTTTCATTGAAATGGGATTGAATCAACCATCTCACTATAACTGAACGTTAAGAAAAATACCTTAAAACCCCCACCTTTTTGGTATTAAATAAGCCACAGAGGTTGATATGCCGTTAAACAAAACTCAAACTCTTCAGTCAGTCAGTTAAGTGCCATACGTGATACACGCTTGAGCGATCATGTCTCGAAAGAGACATGACAGACTGGGCAGAAGATTATCCCGCAGTAGGTTGCCATTGCTTTCTGCGGTAGACTGGTTGTCGACTAAGGCTATAGAAACCCAGTCTGCCCTGCTATTTAACCCATAACTAGGGAGGAAGAGACGGATTAATACCTTTAGTATTTGCGCGTAAGTGAATACAATGGATTCAACTGGAATTCGAACTCGGGGAGCCGAGTTCGAATTCCAAACTCTTCACTTGTTAAAAAAGCAAGAATGTCTCCTCAAACACGTATATTCACCAAATATAACTTTTATATTAATAAAAACATAAATGTTTGCGTCACAAAAATACACCTACAGGGTGCGATGGATAAACTACCGTTTATTATTAAGGCAAAAATGAAAATAACGCTGACAACTCATTTGTAACAGAAATATATTTACCTGAATGACACAAAGATATCTTGAAATACTAAAGAGTAAATTTATTCAATAAAATCGTTATTTGCTTCAACCACTACCCGCAAAAACGTCTTCGAAATCTCTTGCAATTCTTCTGGACAGTCTCCTTGCCTTCAGTTCATCAGTGATGTTACACGGAGTTTTGTTGTTGTCTCGCTCAATTGCGTCCCACACGTAATAATCAAGGAGCGGTTGCATTCTGAGAAGTTTGGTGACCAGATATATGAGGTGATGTGATCACAGAAATTGTCTGACAGCAATGACCGGGTTTTTCTCTCTGTGGCATGGTGCAAAGTCCTGTTACCAGAAGTAGGGTCTTCTAGCAGCCACCCTCTTGACTCAGAGCAGCACTACCTCCTCAAGGCACTTGATGTCGATCTCCGTGTTGAGTCTGAGGCCCTGTAGGAAGATGGATTTAGGCATAGCGTCACCATCACTAATGATCACTCCAAATATTATGATGTTGACTGGATATATCATTCAACTCTTTCTAAATCCTTTGCACTGTTCTCACATGGACATCCAATCATTGTAGCTTCCGGTGCGAATGCCAAGCAGTACAGCTTGCAGTTTCTAAATTTCTGGCGGAGTAAAGTGCGTCAATTATGCTCATTTTCTCACAGACGTTGCCTAGCTGACACTACTATACCCTACAAAATCGAAAACAACGAAATTAAAAATGTAAAATGCTGATAATTTATCCATTGCATATAATTACGCATATGCACGCATATGGGAAAAATTATATATAAATTACTATGTCGATAACAGTTTTGGGGACAAACTATGAGAAAGTATAAAAAGTTTCCATGTGGGGCAGTTCGTCCTCTAGGACTTCATCGGACTAAAAATTTCCCCTTTCTTGGTTGATCGTCTTTTACCCCAATGTGTGGTATTTAATAACAAAAGTGATGGAAATATGCACATAAAGAATAGAAATCAGCCAACATGCACGATTTTTTTCGTTTTTTTAATCTAAATTTAAAATTTTCAGCGTTCTGTTTCTTTCATGCGCATGCGTAGTCAAAACAAAGTAAATATCATTTTAGCCTTAAGAGTGAGAGTGAGAGATAGAAAGAGTTTAGAATTAAAATGTAATTACTTCTGTCATAGACACAAAACGAAAATGTGTGATTGTCGGTTAGCATTAAATTAAATAACAAATGAAAATAAAAATGCTTAATTAACATATATAGATATATGTATATATAAAATCATCTTCAGACAACCCTGTTTCGCTGTATCATAGCTGTTCAGTGCAGTTAGATTACCATTTGCTTCAAGCTGGGATCGAAATCCGACGGATATCTTTTCACTGTGCTATCGTCGAACAGCAGAGAAAGGCAGCTTTCATAGCAGGTTATTCACAGGATGTAAGCAAACCCCAGTAACCGAGAGCGTTCAATTTGATAGCCAAACAGAATTGCGTCCAATTCAGTGACCAAAGAATGTAGCGTAAGCTGAAAGTAGCTACTGTTTTTATAAAATCTACTCCCTATAGAGCTTTATCGACTAGCGAAAGCATGCATATATATATATATATATATACTATAGTCATCTGCAGACAGATCTGTTTCGCTGTATTACAGCTCATCAGTACGGCTTAGACTCCGGTCGCTTCCTAACCCAGGAAACCCGACCGAATCGGCGTCAGTCGGCGATTCTACCCCTAGGCCACGAGCGTCCGGTAGAAGAAGCCAGGCTTTTTAGCGCGTATTCTTCCACTACTATAATAAATGGTGAGTATTTGATACTGTGGATAGTATAAACGTTGCTGAAAGTAGATATATTCTGAATCTACAAATACTAATAGTAAGTATAATATTTCCAGACAGAGATAACAATGAAATTGAAGTATTGCCACTAATAATCTTGATGAAATGTCTTCTGGAATACAAGCAAATGTGTTTAGAATCAAACCGAAAGCAAAGCCGTACAACATAATTATCATCATCGCATATCCGCCAACGTCACATAAGGAATTAATGAAGTTTTGTAACAGACAAGATAATGCGGAAATCCAATGCAAATCGTAAATTATAAAAATCGTTGAGGCCTGAACTGCAAAGGTTGCAATTCTAATCGTTTCTTATTCTCTCTGTTTCTTGCTTTCCTGCTAGTATAAAATCTTCAAAAGTTTAAATGCAACGTCAACAATCTTCTTCAGTCTCCTTACACTACCGGCCATAATTATTAGGCCACTGGACAATATCATCGAAAATGAGGACAAAACTGGAAGCAGCGGAAATGTGGTTCTACAGTAGGATGCTGCGGCTATCGTGGACTGAGCATGCAAGCAACGATGAGGTGTTGAAAAGAATGGCAACAAAAAGAAAATTAATACTGAGCATCAGGAAGAGACAACTGAAGTTCCTGGGACACGCAATGAGGAAGGAGAGTCTGGAGAACCTGATACTGACTGGCCAGATAGAAGGAAAGAGAAACAGGAGAAGGCAGCGGATAACATATTTGAAGGACCTAATCAGGTGGATGACGGAACGGGGGCTTGCGTGGTGTAACAGGAGCAAACATACTAAGAGCCACAAGGGATAGGGAGACGTGGAGAACCATGATCGCCTACGTCCTGAAGGGACAGGGCACATTGAAGAAGAAGAAGAAGAAGCTTTTTAAAAAAATTATGTATTTCATACTATTTTTAGTATTTATGGCCAAGTGGATAATTCTAAATGAAAATAGAATGGTTCTTTTGTTATTATTACTTTGCAAAATTTTACAAGGCAAAGAAACAAAGATGAACTTGTCCGAATCACCTTAATTTTTTTTCATTCTTTCATTGATGAAACTGCAATATAGGTAATTATTAAATATTTATAGATTCATTTGAGGCACATGTTATTGTGCAATTTTAGCAAAAGAACCATTCTATTTTAATTTACAATTATTCACTTGGCAATAAATACTAAAAAATAGAAACATCATTTTTTTAAACACTGGGGTGGCCTAATAATTATGGCCGGTAGTATAAATCCCGTTCTTCTCTTGATTTTCTTTCTGTTGTATCCCGGGGGTGGGGATAAACAGAGAAAGAATAGTGCAAGAAATAACTCTTAACACTGAGTATATATAAATATATAAACGAAGCTACTGTCAATTAACCATCATCGACAATCTCACCTACCTCCCATTAGCATGGACCAGGCTTGCCTCCCAGAGAGAAAAACACTACGCCTCCTTGGTCTCACACTTTCAGCGGACCTCAAATGGAATGACTATATCGAATCCATTGCTAAATCCGCTGCTATGAAAGTCGGTTCTCTGTGTAGGGCCCGGAAGTTTTTTCCGTCTAAATCTATCCTGCACATTTACAAATCTACCATCCGCCCGTGCATTGAATACTGCTGCCATATCTGGTCGGGTGCCCCTGCTGTTCTCCTCGGGCTTCTCGATAAGGTTCAGAGGAGGGTCTGTAATGTGATAGATACCGACTTGGCAGACCGCCTGCAGTCTCTCTCCCACCGGCGAGACGTGGCTTCCCTGTGTCTCTTCTATAAATACTTTCACGGCTTCTGCTCCGATGAACTTAGATCACTGGTGCCCCCTAAATACGAATTTGCACGAGATACTAGATTAGCAACTAGATCCCACCCTTTTACAGTGAAACCGATAAAATGCAGCCGTAACTTCTACTCCAACAGTTTCTTTCCTCGCACTTCCCGACTGTGGAATTCTCTTCCAAACGATTGCTTCCCCGACGGCTACAATCTCCAGGAGTTTAAATGTAAGGTCAATACACACCTCCTAACACACTAACCTGCTCCCATTCTATCAAGCACTCTTCCCATCTGCCCGACCCTCATCCTCGCTATCCTTACTCATCTGTCACCTTTCTCCTGACATTCCCTATGTCTATCCACTCCTTCTCTTTACCTTCCCCTATGTAGCCCCATGTGCAATAGTGGCAGTGGAATGCCTTGCTTGGGGTGAGATGATTAAAAAAAAAAAAAATAAATAGAGATTTATTATACCTCAGTACAATAAACCAAATACAAGTACACCAACAAACAGCTAACACGAATAACAAGAAGGCAATGTCTCTGTATTGGACGTATGCGTCCGTCTTGAGAAGTAGGCTTCCGTTTAGTGACGTCTAACTCTCGTCTAAGGCCGATGGCTTTTGACTCTGGTATAATAACGAATAATCTTGATCACTCCCGTGTAATGACGAAGACTCTCGTATAGCCACGAACACACTCTTTCGGGTGCTCCCTATCTGTAGTTCGTTCTCATCCAAGTCTTTTATAACCCGGGCCATACCCATTCCTGGGTAGGACAGGATATTCCTCCACAACACTTTCACTCCCAGTAACCCCTTTTTTTATTAAAATACACCTTAAAGCGCCGAATCCAGGTGTGTCGTCAGTGTTGTTGCTTCCATGTCATTAGAAATTTCGGGTCTCAATAAACAACAGACTTCTTCGATAGGCGACCCAACCGAATATGATCAGTATTCGGCTTGAACCCAGAAAGAAAAAAAATTGCCGTGCATTATATAAGTTCCCCAGTAAAGGTAATTAATCAAGGCTTCACTTGGGCTATTCGATGTTATAGATCGGGTACGCTTGGTTGTATTGGTATTCCCACATATGGCCAAGACGGGGTGTCTTTTTGAAGAGAAGAAAGTAAACCAATATATATATATATATATATATATATATATATATTAAGAAATAAAATAAAATAAACCGCTTTATCATATTGGCTGGTCTTACGACTTTCCTTTCTCTTCCTCCAATTTTTTTAACTTCTTTATTATGTCTTTTGTTCGCTCTTTCTCTTTTATAACTTTCCTTTTTTATTCTTATTTTCTAACTAAATCTTACGAGATATTTACAATAACGTGATTATCATGACAGACTATTTACAAATAGTAAATCGAATCATTTATAACACATTTTAGATGTGTCATAAATAATTCGAGATACAGACCAATACTTTAATAAAATTCTGTTTAACAACTAAAAGACAAAACAATTTACAAAAATGCTTAAAAATAAATATTTACATGTTAAATCTTAGTGATTTGGGACAAACAGATTAAAAAATAGTATGAAAACAGAGATAAAATTACCGAAACTAAAGAAACGAAAATAACTAACTTGTCCGTTTCTAAAACACAACCAAACACCCTCAACGCAAACAACGGCATCTTAGTCAGATGCAAACTATGGATAAAATTACAGAAATAAAAAATAAAAAGGCTCAAGTTACAACATACTCCAGAACGACCCAATTTATTGAGAAATATATCCGAATGTAGTTAAGTATAAATATAAAAGCTTAGAAGAGGGTTAGTAAGTCAAAGTGGAACACCTTAAGGGAAATACTAATAATCTCTACAAAAAAGAGGGTTTTTTTTGTTTTGTTTTTTTGTTGTTGTTGTTTTTTTAATCATATCACCCCAAGCAAGGCGATAACGCCACTGATGCGCAGGGGGTTACGTAAGGGTAAAAAGAATAGAAAAGAGAAAGCCGGAAACCGCATCCGAAACAGGAAACAAGGGATGAGTCTCTTCACCTGTTCAATAGACGTGGGTGGAGTGTGAACCGGGCGATAGTTTAGTCTATCTACTCCAATTGAAAAGAAAAAATAAAAAAAGAGTGAAAAGATTGGAAAAGAGAAAACCGGAAACCGCATCCTAAACAGGAAACAAAGGATGAGCCTCTTCACCTGTTCAATAGACGTTGGTGGGGTGTGAACCGGGCGATAGTTTCAGTCTCAAAAGGAAAAAGAAATCTAGAACATATGATAACGGATAAGAGGCCCCACCGAAGATTTTTATATAGTCCAGAAATCATCCAAACATAACCTTGGATGGCAACTGGTCAAGGAGAAGAAAAACTTTGAATTCAAACCAGTCCGGCGAGGTTTGGGCTTCGACCGGCTGTCGGGCTCAAAGAAGCGCTATACTTCTAATACGGCTGTAGTATATGTGGTGTCACGGAATTATAAAAAAAATGCCAAAATCTTCTCCTTGCGTATGTATTTGCCGACAAGCCAGTTTACCATGCCAGTTTACCAGCAAAGAATCCACTATCGACAATTAATCCACAATATTAGCAACTAGTTACAATCCTTTTTCTGTGAAACCAATAAAATGTAAACGCAAATTCTACTCCATCAGCTTTTTTCTCGCACTTCCCGCCTGTGGAATTCCCTTCTATTTACTTGGTTCATCGACAGCTACAACCTCGAAGAATTTAAATATGAAGTCAATAGTCATCTCTTATCTCACTAACCTGCTCTCTCTCTCTCTCTCTCTCTCTCTCTCATGCTAGGTCCACTCCACTCTCATCAATATTCTCATCCTTCTCTTACCCACTTCCTGACACCCTGTATAATCTGTTACACTTTCTCATAACTTTCCTCCTATGTAACCCCCTGCAAAAGAATGGCAGTAAAATACTTTGCTTGGGGCGATACGATCATAAAAAAAAGAAAAAGATAGATAGAAAGCCTAACAGCTACAATCTTCAAAAATTTAAATGTAAAGTCAATAGTCATTTTCTATCTAACTAACCTGCATCCACTCTCTCTTGCTCCTTTCTCCATCCACTCTACTCTCATCAGTATTCTCATACTTCTCTTACCCACTTCCTGACACCCTGTATAATCTGTTACTCTTTCTCATAACTTTCCTCCTATCTAACCCCCTGCAAAAGAGTGGCAGTAAAATGACTTGATTGGGGCAATATGATTATGAAGAAAATAAAAAAAATTCTATACTATTATAATGCAGATATAAGTGCGGATCAATTATACATTACAATCAATATATAAACTGATCTCTCATTTTATGACCACAATCATCCTTCTCTTACCCACTTCCTGACACCTCCTATAACCTGTCACTCTTTCTCATAACTTTCCTCGTATGTAACCCCCTGCAAAACAGTGGCAGTAAAATGCCTTCCTTGGGGCGATATTATTTTTTTAAAAAATTACCCCCGAAATAAACACTAGAACCAGAAATGGCATTTCTATGTTCAGAATGTAATCTGAGAGAGACATTCAAGAGTGTAATCGTATGTATCTTATTGCTCTATCTTCGACAATCTGTGTCACTCAGAAGCACTCTATCTCTTCAGAGAATGTTCAACACAAGCCACTGTAATAGGGTTCATTTTTCATAAATATTTTCAGCAATCTACACACAAAAGCTACTTTTATTCCATTCATCCATATATTTTTTATCGATTTCCTGCCAATAGTACAGCATGAACACGTACAACTTCTTCTACTGCTCGGCAGCCAATTACTCATCTTGTTCACGTCTTAAAGAAGCAGAAGTTAGATCATGTCTGGGTGTGTTTGTTTATAAATGCTTATCTGACATTACCAGAGCGAGGCGCTACACTCAATCCGAGAATTAAATTTACACATACATCAAATATATATATATATATGTGTGTGTGTGTGTGTGTGTGTGTGTGTGTGTGTTTTTAAGAGAATTATTTTTTAGAATGCAAATATTTTTATATTCATAATTATACAAGGTCCCAATCACATTTGTTTTTATTTGCTTTTTTCTTAAATTCAAATCTCTGACAAAATAAATTTTTATATGCTAACCTTTTAAGCCGTTCGTGTTAACCAACTTCAGAATCGTTCCCTCTTTAACAGACTCTCTTAATTTATTCTTCATAAAACCGTGAAGTATTAGGCTATCTTTATATTTTTATGCATTTTTTTATAATTCTATTTAATTTAATCTAATTTAAAAATGACAAGTAAAAGTGATAAACACTCAGATCTGCAAAATGTTATTTCACTTTTCTTTTTCGAAAACTCATTTTCAAAATCTTTTATTTCGAATTCGTGATACTTTCACTTTCCGTTTTTTTTTTTTTTTTTGTATTTTTTCTTATTTACCGAAATTGAAACATCGATTATTTTATTCCCTGTTTTTCACATTTTTGTTTAATTTTCGTTTGTTAACTTTTAAAACTGATTACACCTTTTTTATTAGAACTCGATTTTAGATCTTTTACTGCTGAAAATTAATGTGCGTAGTGGGGGTGGAATGTGGATATCGGTTCGGAACAAGAAATCGAAGAGCCGAGTTCAAATTCCAGTTGCATTCACAAACGTGAAAATACCCTGGGGAAAGGTATTAATCCGTTTCTTCTCCTTCTAGCTATGGATTAAATAACAAGACAAATTTACTTCTATAGACTTGGTTGGCAACCTGTCTACCGCGGGAAAATCTTCTGCCCATTCAGTCATATCTCTTTCGAGACATAGTCTCACAAGTGTGTATCTCGTATGGTCCTTAACTGCTGTTAAATTTTAATGAATTCAAGATTTCACAGCTTTTTATTTACAAATTCTGTTAAAACTTCCGCTGGATCTTGACAGACAACGAAGAACACGTATATATAAAAATATATTTTTTTATTTTTCGTCGGTGACTCTTGTGTGAAGCAAAAGGGCATCCGAAGAGAGTTGCGCACACAAAGAGGCTGTCGGGAATCGTTAGCCAGTCTCTGTCATTTCAGCCTAAAATTCTAGACTTTATATAATCTTAAATCTCCTATCTTGCTTTTTTAGTCGTCTCTTTGTTGACTTTATCTACGGTTGGCTATATCTATCAATCACATCCGGCGGCCCATTGCCATTGCTTTTCAAACCGGTTGTCGCGTGTGTGTGTGTGTGTGTGTGTGTGTGTGTGTGTGTGTGTGTGTGTGTGTGTGTGTGTGTGTGTTGCACTTTGCTGACATCATCTACGGCCGAATATATCTGTCAACCCCCTCATCCTTAGTTTACCTTACCTATGGCCGGATGTACCTGTCAACGATCCCCACCGTTCAAGGTAATATATTACAGTTCTATAAATCTAGAAAACAAAGTAGTTCAGCTAATTTCATTCGGAATTAAAATCGGAGATCTAAGTTCGAAATCCTGTCGGGTTCGTTACATTCACTTACGCGCAAATTGTACAAAAACAAACAATAAACGAATTCTTATTCTAAATGCCCTGTCTCTTTATAAGGTTTATTTTGTTGTCTCTCCTAATTCATGTTCTGCTAACCATTTACATGAGTTCGTTAGGCAGGTTATTTGATGGTTTCCTTTGTTCCTCTTGCCTTCAATATGTCTTGTGAGTGTCAAATTATCCAAACCCTATTTCCTCAATATGTCCTAGAAATTTCAACTATCTTTTTTCTGATTCTTTTTGTTTCTATTTTCTCTAAAGTTTCGTCATTGCTCACATGTTTGGTCCACGGTAATCCCACCATCAATCTGTTAAACCGCATTTGTGCTGCTTTAAGTATTTTCTTCATCTGTGAGAGGATTGTCCCGCATTCACTGCCATATAGAAGGACTTATATTACATAACATTTCAACATTTATAAATCTACCATTCGTCCGTGCATTGAGTACTGTTGCTATATCTGGTTGGCTGCTCCTGCTATTCATCTCGAGGTCCTCGACAAAATCCAAAGTAGGATCTGCGATGTAATCGCTCCTGATTTAAAAGCTTGACTTCAATCACTTTCTCACCAACGAGATGTGGCTCCCCTCTCTCTTTTCTACAAATATTTTCACGGCTTCTGCTCTGACAAGCTTCTATCTCTGGTTCCCCGACCACATGAATTTACTAGATTGACTACTAGATTAGCACACCCTTTTACCGTCAAAATAGTCAAATGTAACGGCCGCTTCTACTCACTGGGGTTCTTTCCCCGCACTTCTAGCCTGTGGAATTCCCTTACGTAGACTTGCGTCCCTGATAGCTACAATCTCTAAAAGTTTAAATGCAACGTCAATTATCATCTTCTACTTCCCTAAATCCAACCCCTCCCTAAATCCAATCCACCTCCCTAAATCCCATCCACCTCCCTATATTTAATTAACCTCTAAGCCTTTCTTAGACACCCCCTGTTTGTTTTGCCCTTACTCTAACCTCCTAAGCTCCAGTAGCCGTCCTGGCTTGCTTGGAGAAAAATTATTATTTAAAAAAATATGTTTTCTTTGTTTCTAACAAAATTGTTCTGTTTATTAATACTTTACTTAGCATTTGAAAGGCATCTTTTGTTCTTCCAATGTGTCTTCTGATTTCAGAGTCGCATCTTCTCTCCTTTAAAACACTTCCTAAATATTTAAATTGTCGTACTTGCTTGATTTTGGTGTCTCCACTTCGTAGTTGGCAACTTGGGGTGTTTCTTTTGATGACAACCATTAATTTTTTCTTGCAATTGATGTCTTCTCACTTTCCTTTACTACCTTCTGTAAGAGTTCTTGGAGTTTCCTTTCTGAGTCTGCTACCAACCGTGTTTCAATCAGGAACCCAAAAGAATTTTCCATTTCCATGCTGTGCTACTGTCCTATATTTCTTCATATTAGATTCGACAATTCTACCATTTTTAAGAAGTCGATTAGCAAATGAATAGACCCGCCGGAAGTTTTACCAGAAATTATCAATAATATTTGTTTATGACATAGACACAGTACAGATGCTAATGCCTCAAAAAGTTATTTCAACAAATTTGTTGTCTTCCTTTTGATCTTAATTAGAAAGCAGTTTACGCAAGTTGTTATCAAAGGTTATTGTAATCGAGCAATCGATTGTTTACCACCAATAATTAACTATTTGTTGTTTATTTTAAAAATGTGCTTATCATGAAATACTTCGAGACGAACTGTGACTGCTCTCAGTTTAAAACTCTTTAATTAGATGTATCGGCCAAAAGTCAAAATGCTATTTTCTTTCTTCTCTGATCAACGCACGCTCTCTGAAATGTATTCCATATGCAGCAGCGCTCCCACGCGTGAATGTTACTCATTAAGAACAAACAACTTTCAAGGAAGTTAAACAACGCTTTGTATTTTGCATGTGTGGATAAGATATTCTCCTTTGCATGTTCAATGTTACACACAAGAATCTCTATATAGTCCTATATATGATGATAACAATATATACTTTTAAGTACACACTATATTTATGGGTTAAAATGCTCACTATCAGTAACAGAATGTATGCATATACAAATATAAAAATGGAGACTGAAGTCAACACCCAGTTTATTTCATGTTTAAACTTAATCTTTCAGGTCAGATGCGTTCTATTTTGACTCGACTATTTATATAAGCTGGTCAGTGATGCATTATGGGTAGGTCTACTGTTACAACCGTTGATGGGTAGGTGGTAACGGTTATATCTGAGATTATTTTAGGGACTATTGAGTAAAAATTATTGTGGATGCGAATGCAGTTTTGTGGCTATTTTATAATTGCTAATCTTTTTATCTCTTATTTGTTATTGATTACTTTATTATTTTTGTTGATTATTATTACGTTTATTTGTGTTTATGTGTGAATTATTATTTTGTTAATTTGTTTATTATACACTTAATTTGTTTGCTTATTTATTGAATTCGGATTATTCTTTTTTTTTTTCGTTCGTTTTAAGTTTCATTTTTTTAAATTGAAAAAAAATGTTTTTTGTCTGCATTTTGAGATAAGTTAAGAACTAACCAACACCTATATCCACCGGCCAATGTTTCCTTGATTTACTGATATCCTCGAGGATATAGGCGTTGGTTAGTTCCGGTGACTAGACCCAAAGAGATGTGAGTTCAATACCAGGCTACAGCAGTGGTGAACAAATAACTTAAAGATAAAAAGGGAGATAACTACATGGCATCCAGAAGTGGCATCACAAATGAAATATATACCTCAGTAATCGAAATAAAGAGTTCGGTTCAAAATTTATTGCACCTGAAGAAGGCTGGAGCGTACAACGGCCTAAACGTCGTAAACATGGCAGTGAAGATGAAGAAACAGTCTGAACGGTGTAAATAATGTTTATTTAGTAGTTTCTGTTGGAAAACCAGTTGCAAGAATGCTTCTAGCAATAGTACCCTCGTCTCACCAATGCAAAAGCTCCACAAGGTGACAGGAACCAACAGCGACTAGCTAAGCAAACGTTGTTTTCACAGTATCATCTCACGATTTAAATGTTCACACTTCGTAATATATACATATATATATATATATATATATATATATATATATATATATATATATAGTACACGCAGAGTCGGTTTAATAATTAATTATTATTATTATTATTATTATTATTATATATATATATATATATATATATATATATATATATACGGGAGAGTTATATACCAAGCAAGCACCTATTTTTTCTATAGAATTTTTCCTATAGAATATAATAAAGAAAAGAAAGTATATTTTGACATTTCTGCTGAACCTTGGAAACAAAGATTTTATAATCGTAAATATTCTTTTCTAGGCCTCACCTTAAATTCCAGACCGCTCTGTCTAAATATTTCTGGGAATTAAAAGACAGTGGACTCTCCCCACAGACTGAATATAAATAGGAAAATCATAAACTTCTATTAGCTTTAGAAACATATATTGCTGCCATATATCTGGGCGGGTACTCCTGCTATCCACTTAGGTGTCCTCGACCGAATCGACGGAGAATCTGTGATGTGATCGATCCCGACTTGGCAGTTAGGATACAGTCGCATTCTCGCCGACGCAGTGTGACTTCCCTGAGTCTCTTCTACAAATACTTTCACGGTTTCTGCTCCGAAGAACCTAGCTCACTGGTACCCCTATATATGAATTTCCTCGAGCCACAAGATTAGAAACTAGGTCCCACCCTTTTACTGTGAAAGCAATAAATTGTAAACGCAAATTCTAATCCAGCAGCTTCTTTTCTCGCACTTCCCGTCTGTGGAATTCCCTTTCGCATACTTGCTTTCCCAACAGCTATAATCTCCAAGAATTTAAATGTAAAGTCAATAGTCATCTCCTGTCTCACTAACTCACATCTTCTCTCTCTCTCTCTCTCTCTCTCTCTCTCTCTCTCTCATGCTTTTTCTTCGTTCACCCCACTCTCATCAGCATTCTCTTCCTTCTCCTACTCTCTTCCTGACACCCCCTGCAACCTCTCATTCCTCCTATGCAACCCCCTGCACAAGAGTGGCAGTAAAATGCCTTGCTTGGGGCGACATGATTATATATATATATATATATATATATATATATAACCTATGTTTAGATAAAAATAAAAATAATTAAATTTAGTGGAAATAACCAGCTTTCGAACCAACGTATTGAAATTATTTTTAAATGTTGCCATAGAAATAAATTTAAGTTACCTGTTTATTAGGATTGCACTTTTTATTTACCAATAATTTTTTAGCAAATTCAGCTGTTTTTTTTTTATTGTGGATCTGTTCTCTTACTTTTATTTTATTATTTTTACTTAAATGTAATTTTTTTGTTTTTGTTTATTTGTTGCGATTGTTAATTACTTGTCACTGTAATTATAATTAATATTTGACTAAATAAACTCTTTTCTCTTTATGTTAGTAACTTTTATTCTTTCTCCCTTGTCTTTTTTTTTTTTTTTTCGCTTGTTGAATTTTTCTTGCCTTTATAAAAAAATTTCTTATTTTTGGGGAAATTTTTACTTTTGAATTTAAAATTTTGTATATTATTATTTTTAACTTTTAAATTTTTTGTGATTGGTAATTATTTTTGACTATATATGCGTGTGTGTGTCTGTGTGTGTGCATTTGGGCAGCAACCCCTCTTTTATACAAGTTTCATTATAAACGACTAACAAAAACTGCAGTTAAGTTTTTATTTCCTTTTTCTTGTGTTCTTATAATTTTCTTCTTTTCTAGACATAAATTATATAGAAATTATCCGAAAGTTTGTATGTTCAAGAGCTTTCGGCTATTCTTTTAGTTATTATCAAGGATGGTTTTATTTTTACTTTAACTGAATGTCTGGATTATTTTATGTATGTATCTAGAGTTATAGGAATCTTTATTTTCCAATCACGGTCAGTACATTGTGGCCGTGTTCATGGTTGATAATGAGTGCTGACTTTTTCTTTCTTTTAATAATGCTTACATTATTTTTATCATACATTTACATCTGGATAAGGTTATAATATGTGTATTATCAACAAATATGTTGAAAATAGAGTTTGATTGGTTTCCGTCTGTATATAAATTCGACCTAATTCAGCTATGCCCAGAGAGATATAACGTGAGTCTTTTTGTTAGACATGTTGTAGTATATCCAATATCATTATTTATCATTTTGGTCTGTATGTGACTTTATTCAACACATTTGACCTTCCTGTATCAGTGAGTTAAGTGCCATACGTGATACACGTTTTGGGCGATCATGTCTCGAAAGAGACATGACAGACTGGGAAGAAGATTATCCCGTAGTAGGTTGCCATTGCTTTCTGCGGTAGACTGTTTGCTGACCGAAGCTATAGAACCCAATCTGTTCTGTTATTTGACTCATACTTAAAGGGGGAAGAGATGTATTATATTATTTAGTAGTAATTAGTGGGGGATCAATTTATTACTTCATAACAATATAAATCTGATCCCCCACTTTATGCCCAGTAGAAGCTTTAATCGTGTTTCTCCACTATTATATTCAGTCAGTCAATTAAGTGCCATACGTGATGCACGCTTTGGGTGATCATGTCTCGAAAAAGACAGGACTGACTGGGAAGAAGTTTATCCCGCAATAGGTTGTCATTGCTTTCTGCGGTAGACTGGTTGCCAACCTTTAAACAATTTTAGGGAAGGGGTTATAGTAAATCGATCCTGTTCAATTAACTCTTTTGCTTGCGCATATTCAACAACTGAATCCTTTGCGAAATTTTTGAATAAAGCCATTCTTCGACTTTCAGAGGAAGAACTAAAGAAAAACTTGAAAAAGACAAAAACAAAATCAAAAACTCGTCCAAAAGAAAAAACAAAAGAAAACAAAGCGACCCCAACGCGAGTGGTTCAGAAATGGAGGATCGATTTACTATAACGTTGTATGAGAAACTGAGCCCCCCACTAAAATTGTTTAAACATTTAAATTCTTGCAATTTTTTTTTTTTTTTGATAATCGGAAACTTTATGTTATAACCGATAAGACTGCGCTGAAAAAAGTAAAAAAAAAAAAAAAATGAAAAACAACAAATTTAAAGGCGGTCGTAGTCTCCTTCAAGTCCGCCAAAAATAATTCAAATAATATTAAAAATATAGATGTGAATAGATTTATCATGAATACGATTTTGGATTTTCTATTCACTGGCTTCTGTCCCTCAAATGCAAATCCTGCCTATTCTTAAAATTAGTACGTTGCAAACATTTATAAAAAAAGAAAATCTGAGACTCATTGTACACAGACGAGAACAAAATACAAAAGCCGCATAGACAAAAACTTATTCAGATACATAGGAATTGATCGATAGAGAAAAAGCTGATAATTTTGAAGTAGCCACAGCCGACTGACAACGTCAAATACTTCCTCCATTATTACAAGCGCCATATTTTTTTTTAATTATTTCACCTCAAGCAAGGCATTCCACTGCCACTATTGCGCGGGGGGTTACATAGAGGAAAGTGATGAGAAAGAGTGGTTAGTTATAGAAAATGTCGGAAGGAGGGTGATAAACGGATGAGGATACCGAGGATGGGGGTGGGGTAGATGGGAAGAGTGTTTGAGAGAATGGATGCGAGTTAGTGTGATAAGAGATGTCTATTGACCTTACATTTAAATTCCTGGAGATTGTAGCTGTCGGGGAAGCAAGTATCTGGAAGAAAATTCCACAGGCGGGAAGTGCAAGAAAAGAAGCTATTAGAGAAGAAATTGCGGTTACATTTTATCTGTTTCACTATAAAAGAGTGGGGCCTAATTGCTAATCTAGTATCTCGTGCAAATTCATACCTACGGGGCACCAGTGATCTCAGTTCATCGGAGCAGAAGTCGTGAAAGTATTTATAGAAGAGGCACAGGGAAGCCACATCACGCCGATGAAAGAGTAACTGCAGCCGGGCTGCCAAGTCAGTATCAATTACATTACAGATTCTCCGTTGTATTTTGTCAAGAACCCCGAGGAGAATAGCATGGGCACCCGACCAGATGTGGCAGCAGCATTCAATACACGGGCGGATGGTAGATTTATATATGTACAGGATGGACTCAGACGGGTAAAACCTCCGGGCCCAGCTTAGAGAACCGACTTTCATAGCGGCGGATTTAGCAATGGATTTCTAACCATATCTAGCAGAAGGTATCAACGTCGTTATGAGATGAGCTAAGATCGCTGCTCCGTTTATTTTCGACAATGATTTCATCTTCTCATCATAATCGAATGTGTCATTCTTCAATTTTTTTTATACACTTTGCTAATGAATGCCAAAATGCTTGCAAGAGACTCACGCATTTTCTTGGAATCTTAATCTTAACCAATTTCTAAATTCTTCTTCTTCTATGTGCCTTGTCCTTTCAGGACGTAGGCGATCATCGACTTTCACGTCTCCCTATTCCTGGTGGCTCTTAGCACGCTTTCTCCTGTAAATCTCGCAACCCCCGTTCTGTCATCCGCCTGCTCAGGTCCTTAAAATATGTTATCCGCTGCTTTCATCTATCTCTTTTTTCCTCTATCTGGCCTGTTAGTATCAGGTTCTCCAAGCCTACCTTCCTCATTGCATGTCTCAGGAATTTCAGTTGTCTCTTCCTGATACTCAATATATATTTCCTTTTCGTTTTCATTCTTTTCAACACCTCACCATTGCTCACATGCTCGGTCCATGATATCCTCAGCATCCTTCTGTAGAACCACATTCCAGCTGCTTCTAGTTGGATGCATCCGTATGGTTTATACTAATAGTTTCTTTTAATATCTTTGTTGATATTGTCCAACATTCACTGCCATATTGAAGAACTGACATCACATAGCAATCCAGTACTCTCTTCTTTGTTTCTAGCAAAATTGTCCTGTTTCTTAATACTCTTCTCAGCTCCTGGAATGCATCCTTGTGCTTTTGGATCTCAGGAATATAAATGTATAGAAACTCCTCTGACCACAAAGTGAGGGGTCAGTTTATATATTGATTGTAATATGGAACTGATCCCCCATTTTATATATAGTATGCTTCTGTAGAACCACATTTCAGCTGCTGCAAGTTTTTCATTCATCTTCAAAGATATTGTTCAACATTCACTGCCATATTGAAGAACTGACATCACATAGCAATGCACTAGTCTCCTCTGTTTCTAGCGAAATTATCCTGTTTCTTAATACTTTACTCAACTTCTGGAATGCCTCCTTGTGCTTTTGGATCTCAGGAATATAAATGTAGAGAAACTGCTGTGACCACAAAGTGAGGGGTCAGTTTATATATTGATTGTAATATGGATTTGATCCCCTACTTTATATCCAGTATTGTTCTGTAGAACCACATTTCAGTTGCTTCAAGTCTTTCCTTCATCTTTGATGATGTTGTCCAACATTCACTGCCATATTGAAGAACGGACATCACATAGCAATCTAGTACTCTCTTCTTTGTTTCTAGTGAAAGTTTCCTGTGTCTTAAATTACTCACACGAAAAACTAACGGAAATGCTTTGCTTTCTGGGTATTTGCTAAAGTATAATAACAATAATAGATGATAAGAGCGAGAAAATTCATAATGCACCTAATTTATACGCAGGAAGTGTCACAGCTGGGAACCTAACAGGTGCTATCGCTCCTGGACACGGTAAACCTGGGAATAGCGGCAATTAAGAGGTGGTTCCACACTCCACAAAATCTCCAATTTCACGCTGCCGGATGTAGTTTATCGTCAAGCCCAGGACTATGCTTGAAAGCATGTTTCTTATAGTATAATAATTTACTTTAGTCTCTTGACTGGGAGATGCTTTAGAGGCAAGTTGATTTCAGTGGTTTTTGAGAATTACCATCTCCTTGCTCCTTATTATTTTCTTGTACAGCTTAAAAGATTCTTCGGAAACTATTGCAAAAAGTCAAATTAGAATCTTAATTCCATTTAAACTAAAATTTAACATTCCACTTTACCTTCTTTTAATTTATTTTCCAGAATCCATCTCTTAAAAATGACGCTGTACAATTAACAAAACTAATGACATCTTCCCAGTGCAATCGTCGTGTCAAACAAACGTCGGTAATTCTATTTTTAATTGACATTATTTCAAAGAGCCCACCAAATATTAACATCAAGTGTTAATGTTGTATTAATGTCAGTATTATAGTCGCCATAACAGAGACGTAATTTAAATACTGCAGACTCGCACTCGAAATGCGTTTGACGAGTGGTTTTATTCGTTTTCTTTAAAAACATTTGTAAAAATATCACATATTGGGGAGGCAACTGCCATCTCCAAACCTGTATGTGCGTGTCTCGCATCGGAGAATTAATACGTGGGCGGTTTCCCTATGGTAAAGCTAGCTCTCTCTCTCTCTCTCTCTCTCTCTCTCTCTCTCTCTCTCAGACGTGACAAGGGTGTTAAAATGATCTTTTTTAAAATCGCAAGTTACTTAAGTTTGATAAAACAAAGTTCATAATAATGAAATTAAACTGATAATTTTAACCAGGCTTTTCTCCAAATATTTTCATGACAACGACTTTTGATGAGTTTTGAGCTTAATGCATGAATTTAAGCGCGGTGGTACAGTGGATATCGGCTCGGAACGAGAAACCGGGGAGCCGAGTTCGAATTCCAGTTGAATCCATTGTGTTCACTTACGCACAAATACCCTTGGGAAAGGTATTAATCCGTCTCTTCCTTAATCCGTCTCTTCCTTCCAGTTATGGGTTAAATAGCAGGACAGACTGGGTTCTATAGCCTTGGTTGGCAACCAGTCTACCGCAGAAATTAATGGCAACCACTACGGGAAAATCTTCTGTCCAGTCAGTCATGTCTCTCTCGAGATATTCGCTCAAGCGTGTGTCACGTATGTTATTTAACTGGCTAGGTTGGCAACTACGTCTTACCGTCCTACTGATGAACGGTATTGGATGCATCCGTATGGTTTATACTAACAGGGTTTTTTTTTCTCACACTTCTCGCCGGTGGAACACTCTCTCGATTACTTGTTTCCCCGCTACCTACAATCTTCTGACTTCTTGAACCCTGTTCTTTTACTCTCCTTTCTCCTCATAGACTAAACTATCGCCTGGTTCACACTCCACCCACGTCTATTGAACAGGTGTAGAGGCTCATCCCTTGTTCCCTGTTTAGGATGTGGTTTCCGGCTTCCTCTTTTCCAATCTTTTCACTTTTCCTTATTTTTTTTTCCAATTGGAGTCGATAGACTGAACTATCGCCCGGTTCACACTCCACCCACGTCTATTGAACAGGTGTAGAGGCTCATCCCTTGTTCCCTGTTTAGGATGTGGTTTCCGGCTTTCTCTTTTCCAATCTTTTCACTTTTCTTTTCTTTTGTATTTTTTTTTTTTCAATTGTAGTAGATAGACTAAACTATCGCCTGGTTCACACTCCACCCACGTCTATTGAACAGGTGTAGAGGCTCATCCCTTGTTCCCTGTTTAGGATGTGGTTTCCGGCTTTCTCTTTTCCAATCTTTTCACTCTTACGCCAGTGGCCTTGCCGCCTTGCCCGGAGTGATATGATTAAAAAAAAAAAAAACTCCTCGTCACTGAAGCCTCATCATTCTCTTTCCTTTCCTGCTACTCCTTGCATTGTCGCCTTGCTTGAGGTGAAATTATTAAAAATACTCATAATTATTTAAGACATACACTTAGAGTGTCTATTATTATGTTGTGCTTTGCGCCCTGCAATACAAATGGAGTAATCAAGAGTTCAATTCTTTGCATTTCCTTACTCGCAAATACCCTTGGGAAAGGTATTAATCCGTATCTTCTCCCGCCAGCTAAGGGTTAAATGGCAGGACAGACTAGGTTCTGTAGCCTTGGTTAGCAATCAGGCTACCACAGAATGTAATGGCAATCTACTGCGGGAAAATCTTTAGCCCAGTCAATCATATCTTTTTCGATACATGATCGCCAAAGCAACTGAGTGAATCAAGAGTTCAATCACTATTGTTCCCTCTGAAGATTAAATCTATTTGATTATTTTCTTTTTCCGAAATTCATGAGGAATCTATCACAGGACATCCAGTTGTCTCTCTCTTCGAATTATTGATTTCTCCAATCTTTCTTAATAGGTAGATTATTTAGATTTTAAACGTATTCACTAGAAATGTAATTTTTCTTTCAATCAAATTTGCAATACATATTCACGTACGTCGCGGCATCGAACAATGGTTAAGAATCTTGATTATCAAAATATATGAGGATAAAAAGAGAGATAAAACAAAATATTCACTGGTTACTCCTGACTTCAACATTACAAAATTACTTAGCACGCTTCTACGATACGAGATAAGAATTTGAATTTTGTACGAATTCTTTGTTTCGAATTCCTATAAATTAATTTAAAAAGCGTGCGAAATATTTGTGATATAAAAAGTAATAATTTCTGAAAATAAGAATATAATGAAAATGATTTATTTAAAACTTCAGCCAATTTAATAAAATTAAAATCAACAGAAATGCATGTTTGTCCTTCTAGAAAGACGATTCAGTTAGTTAAGTGCCATACGTGATACACGCCTGGGCGATCATGTCTCGAAAGAGATGCATAACTTCTTTATCTGTTTTGCTCAGTCTCTCTATTTCTGTCTGTTTGTTGTTGAGCTATCTTTCTTTAGCCTGTGTGCATTTGCTCTTTATTTCTTTGTGTAGTTTGCTATTTTCCGTTCCATGTCTTGGCATTGTTTTCTGTCTCTTTTGCATCATGTCAAGAATCTCTTCGGTGATTCTCGCATTTTTCTTCCGACGTGCTTTTTCCTTTGGGATGATGTCGTTTGTTAATGTCACTAGAGTTTCTCTTAGTGTGTCCCATTTTGAGCTTTCGTTTCCAATTTGTCCTTAGTATTTATTTTTCACGCTGTCTGGGTATATTTGCTGCAGATTAGGGTTGTTCACGAGTCTGTTGCATTGCAGTCTGGCGGCTGCGTTAGGCGTCTTTAATCTCCATAGTTTTGTCTTTAGTTTGCATATAACTCTCAGGTGGTCGCTCCTGCAGTCAGCACTTGGATAGGTTTTGCAATGAAGGACTACGTTTCTGAATCTCTTGTTGATAGTTATATAATCCATTTGCTTCTCTGTTTCTCCTTCTGGGTTTCTCCCTGCCCATAAACGTCTTGGAATCTCTTGGAAGCAGATGTTACTTATTATCTGGCCATTCACTGTGCACCATTAAACCCATTTATCTCCGCTGTCATTGCGATATCCTAGGCTCAAAATTATCGACTGTTCCATCTTCCCTTTCTTGGCCATCTTTGGCATTTAGATCTCCCATGAAATTCTGATTCTTAGTGCTGTCTAGCATGAAGTAGATGGATTCAATTTCTTCTTCTGTACTTTGGGTTGTCGGTGAATATATATATACTAGCAGCATAGCCCGGCGTTGCTCGGGTGTAATGAAAGCTTTAAAACTAATCCATGCTCCTGGAGCTCAGACTCTTTGGACGTTGGTACGAAAGACTAAAAAGCAATAGTTGTTTCCAGTTAAAGCGAAACCGTAGACTGAAAGAAAAATGAATGGATGTAAGTCAAATTTTGATTTCCTGGTATCGATATCAAATAAGTTTTTTTCGTCGTAAACTGAATTTTGAAGGCTAAATAAGTCCTCTGAGTAAATGGTATCATGGCTGAGACTAAAAACTACAATTATACCTACTTAGAGCCAAACCCGAAGCAAAGACTAAAATAAAAGGGCTGAAAAAATACAGACATAAAGGCAGATAGACACACACACAAACATCTTGTCTTTTACACACACACACACACACACACACACGCGCACACACACACACACACACACACACACACACACATATATATATATATTATCGATTTTCTGCACTATTGTAAGAGCTGCAACTTTGAAACTTCTGAATATTGTTTCTTATGTCTTTGTCTATGAGTGTATCAAATTTGATTAAAATCGGACCACTCCTTCTATAACCAGATTTTTTCGATTATCGATTTTCGGAGTCTATAGGTAACGGACACACACACACACACACACACACACACACACACACACACACACACACACACACACGCACACACACACAGAGGCAGACAAAGTTCCATTTATCTCCTTCAATAAACCGATTTTTTCGATTTTCGATATTTATCGAGGGTACTTCGACACAAAACCTAGCTAAGAACACTCGCAGACGCTTATAGTACAACTGTGTAAATTTTCAAGAAAATCAGTTCAGCCGTTTCGGAGTCTATAGGTAACGGACAAACACACGCACACAGACACACACACACAGAGACAAAGTTCCATTTATAAATAAGTTTAGATCTAATCATCTCCTGCTTCACGTTTTTTAGCTGTCAAAAGTTGTTCAACTTTCTTACGTTCCATGTTTCAAGAGTTATATTTTGTTTGGTGAGAGCAGTCACAAGATAACGGTCCGGTGATACCTGTCGTTCACGTCGTTCCATTCCGAGCGAGGAATCAGATTTTGTCCCTTTTACGCCGTTTATGCTAGGACTAGGCAGCACCAGCCCAGATATGGTAAGTCAGTTAAGTGCCATACGTGATACACTGGTTGCCAGCCAAGGCTACAGAACCCAATGTGTCCTGTTATTTAACCCATAACTTGAGTGAAGAGACTGAAATTCGAACTCAGCTCCCCTATTTCTCGTTCCAAGCCGATATCTACTGCACCACAACGCACATCCACCAGATATGGTAGCATTGCATAAAATAAACTTTTTTAAACATTCAATGTAACATCCAGAATTTTTCCGTTTTATTTAATTGTTGATATCAAGGCGTCGTTTTACATATTCGTGAATCTGATATGTCATCAGACAAATTCCATGTTTCTGTCCTATTCAAATACATTACACCCTGTTTTCTTTCTAAACTTCAATGTCTGTGTATAAAAATATTATGAGTAAAAATGATATTTTCTAGGTTGTTATGTAATGCTGACGATAATAAAGATGCAAGAATTGCGATGATGAAAAATGATAATAGTCATGATAATAAATATCTATTAGAAAGGCTTGTTTATGGCAGGAAAACATTTAATTCGCTAAAAAAAAAATATCGTCCAAATCAAACTTATAAAACCCGTCCTAACGTCATGGAATCAGAGTTTCTGCCGTTTAGTTACAGGACCAAAAGCTTTTGAAAAATCGGCAACAACTCACTTTGCCGTCTCAGTGTCTTGCAGACGACCATTATGGTCACATCAAATACACTTTCCAATATCTTGAAATAAAATCAAAGTGAACAAAAAATAAAAAAAAACTGTAGTATCGATGGTTAGTGTGCTGTAGTCAGAATAAATTCATAGCTGTTCCTGAATTAATAACAAACATAATAGAAGCAGCCGATATGATTGGTACACGGAAATAATAGCTCATCTTATCTCTAAAATGATAAATAATTGATCATGACTACAATTGTTGCAGCAAATCTTTTTTTTTCTTTTCCTTAAGAAATATCAGGATTTTGTTTACTCATAGCTAAATACCGAAACGGGTTAATTAACTTAAGTTTTATCAATAAAATCCTTTATTCCTTATCGTTTACATTTAAGGGGAAAATGCCGTCTCCAATCATAGCTTTTTTAACAAAACTATGATTCGAGCAGCAGCCTATGTAATTACTATGAATTACATTGCTGTATCAGATACCAATCTTAGTTACCATATTAAACAAAGTTTTTTTTAAAATATTATCTATCTTTACTGCAGTCATATTTTGTGTACAGAGGCCCATAACAGCAAAGAAGCTGCATCAAACTGTTATATTACAGTGTGTATTATTCTTATGATAATTGTGTTTTTATGTTCATCCTAGACAAGGTCCAAGGGTAAGTCAACGTAGACTGAAGGCGGTTTTAAGTAAGCAATAAAAGTAAAGCGCGCAGTTGAAGAGGATATGAGTGAAAGATAAACGGTTACATCCGGGATTTGAAGAGGATTAAAATTGTTCGGGTCATGAGAAAGTTTGGGAAGTGAAAAAGAATTCATCACCGACAAGGACGTGTAGACAAAAGTGGTCCCTGTCGAGATGAAGACTGGGCAACTCCAACTCATATACGGCAGCAGTACGCCATTACGACCTCTTTTAAACACCTACGCAGAACTACTATCTGCCGTGTTTTCATTCTTGAAACACGCGGTAATCATTTATCTATCACGTCTATCTTTCTCGCGCAGTTTGGTTGGTATTTCATCAGCGGACACACGTGATTCTGACAGTTGGGCCGTTCGCTTTCGACCGGCGAAGCGGAAGGGATGTGCAGCAGTTTCCCAGCTCGAGAGGAGACCCACTGCTATCCAATATGTCAGAGGGACCTTCGTTTGCTTCTCGTCTCGCACACACCCGCACTAATTGCAGGTAGCAATTAGGCGCCAGTTTTATTTCGAACACACACACATGCATGTTGTTCACACAAACTCTAGGCGGACATTTCAATTCAAGAAACAATATGTACTTTATTTCTACTTTCTTCATCAACATTTTAATTACGTTCAACAAGTGACTTTCTTTGTCTTCATCAACATTTTAATTACGTTCAACAAGTGACTTTCTTTGTCTTCATCAACATTTTAATTACGTTCAACAAGTGACTTTCTTTGTCTTCATCAACATTTTAATTACGTTCAACAAGTGACTTTCTTTGTCTTCATCAACATTTTAATTACGTTCAACAAGTGACTTTCTTTGTCTTCATCAACATTTTAATTACGTTCAACAAGTGACTTTCTTTGTCTTCATCAACATTTTAATTACGTTCAACAAGTGACTTTCTTTGTCTTCATCAACATTTTAATTACGTTCAACAAGTGACTTTCTTTGTCTTCATCAACATTTTAATTACGTTCAACAAGTGACTTTCTTTGTCTTCATCAACATTTTAATTACGTTCAACAAGTGACTTTCTTTGTCTTCATCAACATTTTAATTACGTTCAACAGGTGACTTTCTTTGTCTTCATCAACATTTTAATTACGTTCAACAAGTGACTTTCTTTGTCTTTCTCTTATGTTTCTTAACGTTACAAGGGAAACAACTTTTCCTTCGCTATTTGCATGCCTTTCATCTCTATGTTACCTACTGTTAATAATACATGTTTCATTGTTATTAACTCCGTTCTCATTGTCTTTTTTTTTTTTATCGTATCACCCCAAGCAAGGCGATAACGCCACTGATGTGCAGGGGGTTACGTAAGGGTAAAAAGAATGGAAAAGAGAAAGCTGGAAACCACATCCTAAACAGGAAACAAGGGATGAGCCTCTTCACCTGTTCAATAGACGTGGGTGGAGTGTGAACCGGGCGATAGTTTAGTCTATCTACTCCAATTAGATGGGTGACCGCTTGGTAGTACCAGGTGCTGTAAGATTGGGTGCGTGGGTAGTGTCATAGATAACGGCTCGGAATTGCTAATCGGAGAGCCAAGTTCGAATTCAAGTCGGGTTCATTACACGCAAATGTCCTTGGGAAAGGTGCGAATCCGCCTCTTCTCCTCCAAGTTATGTGTTCATTATTAATAAATCATTATCATCTCCCAAAAATTTACAATCTAAAAATATTTCTGGCTTTAAATAACCTTCAAAAGATTGATAATCCATAAAAATAAATCAAACGATTTCATTATTTTTTTCATTGCTCTTCGATAAATTATATCTACTTTAATAGGCATAATATTTTGTACCAAGAAGATAATCAAATGTATGGATTTTGTGCAATAATTAATACCTTTATTATTCCTTTCTTTTGCAAAGTTGATATGATTTGCTCTTCAGACAAATATAAAAACTCAGATCATTATTTTCGGGGTGAGCGCGAATGTAGTCTCCACACTTATTAAATTGGAAATTGAATTGGAAGTTGCTTATTCTTCCAGTGTATTTTAATATTAATGCCCTATGATGTTAAGTTTTATCGCTTTTGATTTGTTGCGATAATCGACATAGCCACAAAGAGAAATCAGATGATATTATGATACCTAATCGGATTATGAGATTAAACCATAAAGAATTGAATTATCATTTGTTTAATAAGATAATTCAAACGAAAAATAAATAATGGGGAATCGGTAAGAAATTTTAAAGTATTTATCATTTTTTTTTTTTTCATAATTTGTACGTTCCAGATTATTTCTTTTTAATTACCAGTTTGTTTCAAAGATGCTGATTATTGATTCTTTTGGATGGGTTTCTTGTTATCACGAAATTTCGGTTAACCTATGACCTTTTTAGGTACACAATGTCTCCTTTTTATCGAATAATATAGGAGATCAATTGTCTGAACAACTCTTGAAATAAATACCACTCGTTTCAAAATTGTAGAATTATTGCTGCCAGTGTTTTACTGTTCGGTCGTAATTTTGTGACATCTGTTCTTGATCATAGAAAATAATCCGCTAAATCCCTTCCAAAACCATTGGTTTATCAGCCGATTTGAAATTTGCCTTCATATTCTCTCTCACTTTTCTCTCTCACTCTCTCTCTCTCTCTCTCTCTCTCTCTCTCTCTCTCTCTTCTGTCTTTCTCTCTCATTCTTCTTTTTCTTTCTCTTCTCTGGATTTTTCTCTCTCTTTATCTTTTACCGCCCTCTCTTCTCTGCCACTTCTTTTTATCTATTCTCTACCTCTCTCTCCGTTCTCTATAACTCTCTCTTCTATGTCTCTCAGTCTCTCTTTCTCTTTTTATTCTCTCTCTCTGTGTATTCACTATCTCTCTCTTCTCTGCCTCTTTTGCTCTCTCACTCTCTCTCTTTTCTGCTCCCGCTCTCTGTTCTCTACCTCTCTCTTTCTGTTCTCACTATCTCTCTCTTCTCTGCCTTTTTCGTTCTCTCATTCTCTCTCTCTCTCTCTCTCCTCTACATCTCTATCACTTCTCTGTCCCTCTCTCTCTCTCTATTCTCTATCTCTCTTCTCTTCCTCATTTGCTCTTTCACTCCAGCTATTCTTTCTTTCTCTCTCTCTCTCTCTCTCTCTCTCTCTCTCTCTCTCTCTCGTACACACACACACACGCATTCAATCCCATCAGTCAGTTAAGTGCCATATGTGATACACGATCTGGGCGATCATGTCTCTAAAGAGATACGACTGACTGGGCAGAAAATTATCCAGCAGTAGGTTGCCATTGCATTCTGTGGTAAACTGGTTGCCAACCAAGGCTATAGAACCCAATCTGTCTTGTTATTTAACTCATAGCTAGAAGTTGAAGAGATGCATTATATTATTAAGTAGTAATTAGTGGGGGTATCAGTTTATTACTTCATAACAATATAAAACCGACCCCAACTTTATGGCCAGTAGAAGCCTTAATCATGTTTCCAACTATTATATTCAATCAGTTAAGTGCCATACGTGATACTTGCTTTGGGTGATCATGTCTCGAAAGAGACATGACTGACTGGGCAAAAGATTATCCCGCAGTAGGTTGCCATTGCTTTCTGTGGTAGACTGGTTGCCGACGAAGGCTATAGAACCCAATCTGTCCTGTTGTTTAACCCATAATTGGAAGAAAAAAAACAGATTAATACCCTTCCCAAGGGTATTTTTGCTTAAGTGAATGCAAGGAATTCAACTGGAATTCGAACTCAAGTCCATACCCTCTTCTTTTAAGCATTCCGATTTATTTGGTTCAGCTTCTTCTACTTATGATATGAAGCATCACGTGGTGTATTATGACAACCAAAATGACGTGTCTCAGTTGTAAGTCATACATATCAGTTTGGTACAAGGCAACATATATGGAGAACCCAGTAAGGAAAAAACTTACGATTTATGACCCTTAATCCCTTATTCATCTGTGGTGTTAACTTCTACCTTGATATTTAGATGGGTCCCTTTTGTTAGCCTAAAGAATTTAACATTTCATACATTACCAGGAACACAAGGACGAAATGAGATACAAACACAGATAGTAAAAGATTGGCGCTATTCATTTAAGCGTTGCATACTCCAAACCAGTCAACTAATAGAAAACAGCGAGCATGCTTATTCCACCCTCGCGGCCAGTCTACTGATTACCAGGGTCGGGGGACTATGCCGATGACATAGGTGTTCATAGACAGAATAAGAAAGATATTGATCAAAAAATCTACATTCCTTACTAAATAATCCAAGAAATAAAACTCAAAATAAACCTTTTCAAAACATAAATTATTTAAACTCGTTCAAAAACATCTAAACTGTCAACTGTAAACAATCCCTTTCTTAGGTCAATTATTAAAATTTTGCCTTCATATTCTCTCTCTCTCTCTTCTCTTTTTCTTTTCTCTCTCTCTCTCTCTCTCTCTCTCTCTTTCTTTCTCTTCTCTGAATTCTTTCTCTCTCTTTATCCATTATTTCCCTCTCTTCTCTACCTCTTCTTTTCCTCTATTTTCTACCTCTCTCTCCGTTCCCTACATCTCTCTTTTCTCTGTCTCTCAGTCTCTCTTTCTTTCTCTACTCTCTCTCTCTCTCTCTCTCTCTCTCTCTATCTATCTATCTATCTATCTATTCACTATCTCTCTCTTCTCTGCCTCTTTTGCTCATAATTTATGATCGGGAATCGAGATGTCATGAAAGCAGCCATAGCACCCCCATTGAATCCATCATAAAAATTCAGGATGTGGAATTAGTAAATAGTAAACATTTCAGATACCATGGTGTTTAGATCAGCCATAACAAATTTAATACAAGAGATAAGGAAATTGAACATAGAATAAACTACGCTATGGTTAGTTTCACCCAATACTGCTAGTTGCTACAAAACCAAAGTTAAACTAAAAACTCGAGTGAGTCATGTTTTTCAATAGCCTCGTCAGATCGAGACTTTCATATGGGTGTCATGCGTGGCGCTAAACTCGTTCAAAAACATCTAAACTGTCAACTGTAAACAATACCTTTCTTAAATCAATTATTAAAAATGACATGGAGCTAATGAAAGCTGTGGGCCTTAGTGAGGATCATCATTCTTCGAACCTGGTGGGCTGGCGTTACATAATCACACACAAAGAATTGTACCAAATAACAGAAAATACATCACTTGAGGACTTTCAACAGTAGCAACAGTTAAAATGGATAGCACATGCAACTCGAAGAGAAAATAATGACATAATCAAGATTTTGAAGTTCCACACTACTTTAAATAAAAAGTTAGGAAGGAAACCCCCATCAATACTGGAAAGAACGATAACAGCTACTAGACTTGAGAAACCTATTTTCCTGAAAAATTGTTTTAAGAGAAAGATTTTATAAATTTCAACTGAAAGAGAAAATAATGACATAATGAAGAGGTTGACATTCCACACTACTTCAAATAAAAGGTTAGGAAGGAAACCCCCATCAATACTGGAAAGAGCGATGACAGCTACTGGACTTGAGAAACGTATTTGCCTGAAAATTTGTTTTAAGAAAAACATTTTATAAATGTCACCCGACAATAGTCAATAACTGCTGAATATGAGGCTTTTTATTACCATTGCCATTAGGGCAGGGCTATAGATGAGAGAAAAAATCTTGAAAGTATATGGCACACATAAACGCACACACACATACACACATATATTAATGTATATTTGAGCAGCAATCTTTCTTTTAAACATGTTTTGTTAAAAACGACCGACATGGAAGATTTTATTAATTTTTATTCAATTTTCTGAGTATTCTTTGTGTTTTTGAAAAGAAACGTTCTTTAAAACAATTACGAGACGTGCGTGGCTGGGCATATGTCTGTTTTTATAAAAAAAAGTTTCGAAACTCTATTTTCACTATTAAAACACAACAATTACGTTACAGTCAAAACAAGAGAATAAAATAACACAAAATTAACATCCTTGAAAATGGCCAGGGAAGTGGCTGAAAGCACTTGGAAGGTCAAAAATTATGAAACATTTTTACACTCCTTATCTCCAGTAAAAAGAAAACTTGTAAGAATGCTGGAAAAATTAAGATCGGTTTTCAATTGCATATTTAGTCTGTTTTTCATTACAGAACGCTGGTAACTTTTCGATAAACCTAATAACATCATCAGAAGCTGCAACTTTATTCGATTTATCGTCCATTTGAACTGACAAAAACAGTTATTGGTCGTTTTCACAGAAATGGGAGAAATTCAGTCTGCAGCTCATTCAGGACAATACACAGATTCAGTATTCTTACGAGGATGCATTTATATAAAAATAATATTAATAATGTCTAAAATGTTATAGTAAGGGATTCTATTGAGTCCTACTTGTATTACTGTTACGAGGATGCATTTATATATAAAAATAATATTAATAATGTATAAAATGTTATAGTAAGGGATTCTATTGAGTCCTACTTGTTATTACAAAAAAGGTTTTAATTCATGAAGTAGTTGTTAAATAGAGAAATTAGAAATAGAATGTTTGGAAGATGCTAGAATGTTCGAGTAAAATCTAGAGAATTCGAAAGGATTCTAAAAATATGCAAATTAGGTGTTAGTTTCTATAAAATAGATTTTGGGAAGAGAGTAATTAGTTGTTAAAAGGATTTGATGACATTATCAACTCCGGCTTTGATTCAAGGATTTGTATATCCAGCCGAAAGACTCTTTCATTGACCATACTAAGAATTATTCTTTATATACACATTTGAGGATTTCCAAAAAGTATAGCACTTAAGCTACTTCGCTAGCTTAGCTGGGTAAAGATACTTGACACCTTACCTTCCCCTTCTCTCCTCGTAACACTTGCCAGTAGTAAACTCTATGTTTCTGTTTTGAATGTAACAATAATTGTATATTTGTAAATATTTCTTTTGGTAATTTTTGTAAATTAAATATTTATCTGTGATTTAGCACTGAGTTTTGGTCAATCAATTTTTTTCTTTTGTTACAACATAATATCGTAACAGTATTCTTTCTAGAAGGGACTTTAAAATAAAGTATTCTTATAGCTTTCATAAGAGAAATGATCCAAAAATTAACACGTATGAATTATTAATGAATTATTAATGAAACTATTCCGATTGTACGCTCAACTTAAGATGAGAAAGTGAAGAGTAAGACTGACTAAATTATTGATTTACAGATGGAAAAGATCGCTGTAGCCAATTGCCCGAATAGACAAAGCTTACTGACTCGTAAACGCTTAAATAGACTATAACAAATGATATATGCAACAGGGAAAATAACAGGAACCGACAACTGATAACACAGATAAGTTTAGGATATGGAATTCTATAATTCATCACGAAAGAAAGACGATTTAAAAAAAAACACTTGTCATTGAAACCCTTTGCACGTAGAATATTCGAAGTATAAAGGAAAGATTTATAAACTTTCAATGGCAATGTGACTTTCTGTTAAAGGTGTAGAGGTTCGTCAGTAAAATGTAATCACGTCGGTTGATAACCAAATCTGTAAGTGTTACTAATCACGTCGAGTTAGCCAAGAAAATATATCGGAAACCTCCACAATTATTTATATTTATTATTAGAAAATACATATAACACGTGAAAAGAATAAACAGCGCCAATTTGTAACCCAAAAAATAGACAATGTTAACAATTTTACATTCGTTTAAGATAAGTATGCATTTAACTGTGAACAAAATGTCGAAAAATAAAGAGTTTTCTCCCCTTGATTGTAATCTGAGAGAAAGTCAATTAGTGAATAAATGTTCTTTGGAAAGGTTGATTTTAATAAAGTCTTGTTAAGGAGAGAACAATCATTAACATAATGTTCTGTAAGATTGTTCGAAAGTGTTTAGTGAAAAATGTTTTGTATTATTGAATATTGAACAGGTTAAGAGGCTCATCCCTTGTTCCCTGTTTAGGATGTGGTTTCCGGCTTTCTCTTTTCCAATCTTTTCACTATTACGTAGCCCCCTGCACACCAGTGACGTTACCGCCTTGCTCGGGGTGATACGATTAAAAAAAAAATTAGCGTTTCTTAGAAGATGAAGCTTGGCTGGTATCCAACAGACAGTGTTTTAACAATTGAATTCCTCTTTGTATTTGTGCGAATATGTATGTGAGTAAGATATTGTTTCAACTGACGAAGATTCGTGGGGTAGCTGAAATCTCACTAAGGAGTCGCGCGGGAAACTCGGTTTCCACTTGCAAACGATTTGATTTGTTAAAAATCAACCAATCAGAGAACGTGTGCATGATAAACTAGAGAGGTCTGTTTGATCCAATCCACTACCAAAAGTGTACAGCAATTATTACTCGAAAATAATGTGATCTGTAATTTTTAGTCACTGCGAAATGTAAATTGTCTTGTAAATGCATTGGCGATATATCGACTAATCATTGTTTAACAAGCGGTGCGAAAAGAAAGAACTATGCATAAACTTCAAGAAAACTGAATGGATGGTCATCAGCAAAAACAAAAAGACCCCAAAATGCGTACTACAAGTCGGAGGAACTAAAAAAAAACAAAGAAATTTAAATACTTTGAAAGCGTACTGACAGGAGATGGAAAGTGCGATGTTGAGATCCAAAGACGCATTGGAATGGCCAGGGATGCATTTTAAAAGCTAACCAGAATACTGAAAGACAGGAAAATCTTATTGGAAACAAAGATGAGAGTGCTGGATTGCAATGTGATATCTGTCCCTCTGTATGAAAGTGAATGTTGGACAATCTCATCAAAGATGAAGGAGAGGCTTGAGACCGCAAAAATGTGGTTTTCCAGAAGAATGCTGAGGATACCATGGACTGAGCACGTGACTAACGACGAGGTGTTGGAAAGATTGGAAACGAGGAGAAACCTCATGCTTAACATAAGGAAGAGACAGATGAGGTTTCTCGGACAGGTAATGAGGAAGGAGTAAGTGTGTAGGTACGAATGATAGCGGTACACTATAAAGGTATCTGCGAATCTTTGACTTTAACAGCACAATTAGAGCGAAGAATCTAGGCATTAAAAATGAGATGCTACAGAACCACCCTAGGCGTATAGGAGACGCCATCAAACAAGAAGGAAGGCCATCGAAAAACCTAAGATGAAGTCGAAATAGTATGGACAACATAAACGCCAACAATCTTTCTACTGACATTTTACGAGTTACCAGCTTAGGAGAAAAGAAGATTAAAAGAGAAAAAATGCGGTGACAACGTCAATGAGTTTACTTTTAATTTTATTCGCACGGAGTCACCGAAAAAACTCAATTCAATGAAGAGTAACGCATATATCGCAGAAGTGGAAACTGTTTTTAAAATGTTCTTCTCTAGAGAGCTCAATCGTAATGAGAGCATAATATATATCATCCACATACAATCCTGTTTCGCTGTACCACATCTCATCAGTGTGGCTAGACACATCCACTTCTTATGGCCGGGATTAAAACTCGATAGTTTAGGTGTCAGTCGGAGTCGCTACTCCCTAAGCCATAGGCGCATAGGATTTTAACGTGTTGTATATAAGCAGTATATACACACGCCGGTCACCGAAAGAACTCAATTCAATGAAAACTCACGCATATATATATATATATATATATATATATATATATATATATATATATATATATATTTCACCCCGAGCAAGGCAGAAATGCCACTGAGCGGGGGCTACATAACTGTAAAAAGATTAATTAGAAAAGAGTGAGGAGTACAAACTAGTTAGAAAGGAACAATAGAAAGCTGAGAATGCAGGTGCCATGACAGATACATAGGTGGAGAGAAAGGGAAGGTTATACGGGGGTGGGGAGAGAGCTAGAGTCCAGTGGTTAGTAGATGAGTATTATATATATTTTAATGGACACAAACAATAACGCATTTACTACCTCCCCATATAAAAAAAAACAATCAACAAAAGCTCTTGCCCTCTCAACTATAAGAGTGAATGCCCTAACTACTACAAAATGGCACTTATACACAATTTAATCAACCAAGCATAAATCATCTCCTCCACAAAAAGATATTTTACTCTGAACTAAAAAAATATTAAACTGACTCTCATTAATAATAACTTCCCAAACCATATTGTAGATAAAGAAATAAAACGATATTTCGAAAACCTCAATACACATCAAACAAAATATGGTACTTCCACAAAAGACCCTAAACATATAAAACTCTTTTATTGCAATCAGATGCACGATAACTACAAACAGGATGAAAAAATTATAAAAAATCTCATTCGTACTAATATATCTCCCGTCATGAAATAATAAAGTTTGTGATATATTACAGTAATTTTTAGCAACACAGTTTTTCGGTTATTTTTTTTTACCATAACTCACATCCCTGAAGATGACCTCGAAAAGAGGTTGAAAGTACTTGGGTACCTTGAGAAATGAATGAAAATAACATCTGTCAACGTTACAGCTCATTTCTGGCATCTTTCAGTTTTAAACGCGAAAGATTATCCGTGAGTATGAACGAATTTTATCGAAAATAAGCAGACACAACGTTTGCAATTTATTTAATCTGACATTTCTAAAAGAAAATTTGCTGCCCAAATACACAAATATATATATATATATATATATATATATATATATATATATATATATATATATATGTTACGGAAATTAACGAATTTTAACGAAACTTGGTTATAAGCAACCGACAATTTTTAGTGAATTATTTTGAACATTATTTTTACCGATACTCGTATTTAAGTAGATATTCTGTTTTTAATTAAACAGTATTTTATATTTATATCTACCGGCCTGATTATTTTTACGATAAATTTTATTACGAAAATGTGTGCTATCCAGCACGATTCGAACCTGCTGTAATATATATATATATATATATATATATATATTACAAAAAATGGAAGAACACGTAGATTAAAAACCCACTGTTCAAGCATTTACTTTTATAAAGTGTGCTCGATACAGAGTAGAGCTTAATATTGTAATTTTATTACAGTTGTTTTATAAAAGCATAATATCACTACACAAAAATTTTCATGTTTCAGAATAAAACTGTTCCTCTTCAGGTGATATGTTAAGATAAATGGTGAAAATAATTTATTTTGAAAATATACGATGAATTCATCATCTATGAATTGAATACATCGTGATTATAGAACGAATTATTTCAACCGTTGTTGTTATCCTCGTTGTTCCATAAGCAAAATTAGAACGCCACACCCACCGCTCTTCACTCATCACCGCAATACAATACAAAAGCACCAGAAGGTGAGAAAAAAGAACAGACATATGAATAGACCTGACAAATGAAATTGTAGCGGATAGGAAATTAAGAATTAAAATCAACTCTTTTCTTCACTTTTACAAAAATTCACAACGATGTGTTAAATCCTGGTTTTCACAAGTAGAAAAAGGATTGACCATGTGCTTAAAGAAAAAGTCGAACCCAGATTTCACAAGTAGGTGTTAAAATGATTTTTGACCAATGGGAGCAACTTGTAAGACTTGGAAGGACTTAGCAATCCAGTGGGAAATTCAAAAAGACTATATAAATGACCTCGGCGTCAGTCAAGAGTCAGAGATGGGAGCAGCGAAAGAGAGAGACACACATCTAAAATGTAACTTCAAGCTTCAAGCCACCTAGACATTGTCCTCTTTCTCTTTCTCCTTATCTATTTCAACAATACTACTAGAACATTTTATACGAACTCTACCCTTAAACTCTTAACAATGTTTCTAATGAAACATTAACTTTCACAACTTATGTTATTACTCCTTTTTATAAATTTCTATTTTAACATTCAAAATGTATATTTTATTATTCCACTTTTCTACACTAATCCACACATTCCAACTGACAACCAACCTTCTGATGATAATTCTGCATAAAACTTGTAAGCTGTAGTTTGGTTAAGTCTGACACAAGGCCAAATCAGAGAAACATTAACCAGCCCCCAACGCTATAATATAATGCCGAGTGGGTAAATAATTAATACCAATTAATAAATCGAAGGCGTACATCAAGCTGAGGGGGATTAAATATTGCTGATGACGGTAAATAAAATGGCGGAAGATGGCGGAAGTAGATAATGTCGAAGGGGTAAATAATTTCGAGGGTGTAAATAAGGCCGAAGAGAAGTAAATATGAATAACGGTCAAAATATTACGGTTATAACAAACAGCATGAGACTAGCAATAAATCAATGGAAGATAATTCCTTTATTTAATTTGTGCTTTCAATAGACGAGAAAATAAATTGTGTTCTAATGTAAATTCTCCAACTTATTCGATTACAATTGATATTGTATCAGCAAGACAATATATTTTGTGACTTAACTCTGAGAGATTCTAAATTAAAATTTCCCGGGGGACTGGAAAATGGAAGAGGTCTAATGTTCTTGATGCTATTTGATTAGTCCCGACGAATACATGTAACGACGACTGTTTATTAAAACAAAACAAAAACTTGCCTTTTCGATGACCTGCAAACCAGGAGAACAAATACAATTGAGGAGGTGATTGGAAAATGACAGCAAAATGTAGAATATCAAAATTGCATCACACTGTCTTGGCGTCATGACAGCGGACATGTTGCTGAAAAATTTCATGAATAAATTATTCTAACACGGAAGAAATACTTTCCCCTCATCTTTCTACATTCGAAATAGATAGAGTTTATCATACATGTAAAGTCAGTCAGTAAGTATGTGGCTCAATGACGAAAAGAAGTTTTTTAAACAAGTAATATTTATTTTTCAGCTAATTTTCCTTCGTAGTAAATGCGCTAAATCCAATGTTTCTTCATTCAGGACAAATAGGAAATTATACAGGGAAAGTTTCAGATCAGAATTCAATTAATAATTGTCAGGCTACAAGCTCATTGATTCGGATAGAACCAATGTTTAAACTCAACAAAACAGTAATATATATATATATATATATATATATATATATATATATATATATATATATATTGTTGTGGGATCTGTCTTTTAATGGACTCGACTGAGTATACATAGAGAGTTAGAGAGAGAGAGAGAGAGAGAGAGAGATTATTCGTAGAGATCCGTGTAAGTTATCGGAGAGTACCGGAACTGATACGTAAGTTACCGAGAGATACCGAAGTTACCCAGAGAATACCGCATCAGAAGTCAGACTAGCTCTGAGTTCCACTCAGCTAGAATAATATAATTGTCAGGCTACAAGCTCATTGATTCGGAAAGAACCAATGTTTAAACTCAACGAAACAGTAATATATATATTGTTGTGGGATCTGTCTTTTAATGGACTCAACTGAGTATACATATACCCCTGCCATAAAGAGTTGCAGAGAGAGAGAGTATTCGTAGAGATCCGTGCAAGTTATCGGAGAGTACCGGAACTGATAAGTAAGTTACCGAGAGATACCGAAGTTACCCAGAGATTACCGCATCAGAAGTCAGACTAGTTCTGAGCTCCACTCAGCTAGAATAATATACACGGATATACTATTTCTAATGACTTCACTTTAATAATTGTATATATTTATTACTTACTAATAGTATTGCTGGATTCACTAACCTGCGTTCAATTTTGGATATTACGTTCAATATAAAATACTTTTCTATCTCAATATCTGTTTTGTTGTTCATTATTTTGTGCGTTTCCTAATGGCTTGGAAGTCCCCTGTTTGTAGTGATTGACTTTATTAAGAGTGCTCGATAATTAGTAGAGCATTATATATGATAATACTTTTATTATAAGTTTATAATAAAACCATAGTTTACTGCAATACAAGACCCGTTATGTTTCGTTAGTATCTTATTAGTACCACGTCAGACAGTGAACTATTTTTTTGTTAGGAATCATTATCTATAGAAGCCCGAAAACAACAATGTTTACCAAATTCAAACAATTAAGGTGGGGGGTATTTTCGGAGGGTTTGTCGTCTCAGTGAACCAATAGAAAGTCAGGTCATGACGGATAGGATAAATTTGATTGCAAGAGTAAAGTGGGTTAGAGACTTGAAATGATTAGAGACGCAAACATTTTCTATACTAGTGATGAAATAAATTTAATGATACGTAGGTAGCATTCTGCAAGTCTGAAAAGTTACCGTGTGTCATCGTAAAACAGTTACAGGATTTTCTTTAAGTTATATTTTAACTTAGAGTAGTGAACAAGAGACAAAGACGGGAAAATGTGTTTGTTTTTAAATACACTACACGTCAGACATATGTAGTTGACTTAGTGGATGATCTATCCGTTAAGCCGTAACAAATTATCAGAAGGTGGGAAAATCAATCAATATATGCTAGGGGGTAGATTATAGATGTTTATTTATATTATATTAGGGAAGATTTACTGTACTTTAGAGTATATTTTAGACGATGATGCCAAATGAAAGTTACTTCGTTACGTTTATTGAGGATTTTCTATGATAAGAAAATCAACAATAATAACACTTGAACTTCTAAATCTTTACATGAGACAGTACCGAAACACAACGCTTCTTGTGTTGCAGTAAACTATGTTGTTATTATAAACTTATAATACATACATACATATATATATATATATATATATATATATATATATATATATATATATATATACTAGCAGTGTAGCCCGGCGTTGCTCGGGTGTAATGAAAGCTTTAAAACTAATCCATGGTTCTGGAGCTCAAACTTAGCCTAAAGACTATTTGTGTGAAGTTTGTTGAGAATCGGATAAAAATTATGGATTTGTATAAAGAACATACAGACAGATAAACAGACACACACACAAACATCTTGCTTTTTATATATATATATATATATATATATATATATATATATATATATATTATCGATTTTCTGCACTATTGTAAGAACTGCAACCTTGCAACTTCTGAATATCGTTTCTTATGTCTTTGTCTATGAGTGTATCAAATTTGATTAAAACCGGACCACTCCTTCTATAACCCGATTTTTTCGATTATCAATTTTCGATATTTATCGGGGGTACCTCGACACAAAACCTAGCTAAGAACACTCGCAGACACTTATAGTACAACTGTGTAAATTTTCAAGAAAACCGGTTCAGCCGTTTCGGTGTTTATAGATAACGGACACACACACACACAGACAAAGTTCCATTTATAAATAAGTTTAGATACCAGAAAATTTGTTCCATGCACAATTAGATAAAAGTACTGAATATGCAGAACCAACAATATGTCATAGAACTAAATCCACACGACTTACTTGCTACCTAGGTTTTGACCACACCGGCCTACTCGGTAAAAACTTTTTTGTCTGAGGAAACTAGTGTGGTCGAAACCTAGGTAGCAAGTAAGTGTTGTGTATTTCGTTCTATGACATATATATATATATATATATATATATATATATATATATATATATATATGTGTGTGTGTGTGTGTGTGTATTATAATAATAATAATAATAACTACTTAGACTCTGTAAGTATGCAGGCCGTAAATTTATACTAAAATAAACCTCCGAAAAAACCATTAACAAACAGAACCTAAATCCGTTACAATAAGACGTCGGATAAATGGGGAGAAAAAAAAGAAACCCGCGGAACAAGAACAAAACATTCAATACTCCGCAGTAAAGAAAAACCCCAAACGGAACCAAACACAAGAAAAAGTGCTCAATACAAAGTACGAAAGAAAAGATACAATAGTAGAGCAAAAACAGAGCCTTTGCCCTGACGATCCGTAGTGTGAAACCGCGGTAGGTTTTGGCTCACTCTAGATTTTTGTATATATATATATATATATATATATATATATATAGAGAGAGAGAGAGAGAGAGAGAGAGCTAGAGAGAGAGAAAGAATACTTCCGTCTACTTGCTTCCCTGACAGCTACAATCTCCAAGAAATTAAATGCAAAATCATCTCCTTGACTCGCATCCTTTCCCTGACAACCCTTGTATCATGTTCATCCTTTCCACTCTACTCTCATGCAACCCTCTTCACACCAGTGTTCTTATCCTTCTCTTACCCACTCTCTCTAACTTGTTCCTCTTTTTCATCACTCTCCTCTTAATGTCAATTGCCATCTCTTATCTCCTTGACTCGCATCCTTTCCCTGACAACCCTTGTATCATGTTCTTCTTCCTTTCCACTCTACTCTCATGCAGCCCTCTTCACACTTGTATTCTCATCCTTTTCTTACTCATTCTGTAACACACCCTGTAACTTGTTCCTCTTTCTCATCACTCACCTTATCTGTAACCCCCTGTCCACCAGTGGCAGTTCTGCCTTGCTTGGAGTGAAATGATTTTAAAAAAAACATAGATATCATCAAAATATAACTTTACGCTCTAGTTTCTTTCTAATCTCGCCTTTTCTGAAAGAACTACTTCTTTCCCAAGCCGAAATACACAACAACAAATACATTAAAAATTCAAAATTAAACGGTTACATCTGTCACTTCAATCTTTGAAGATGTACAGCACAAACGTTCATCTGATACAATAACAATCGAATCTCAATTTAAACAATCACCAGTTATTATGGGGAAAATTATATAATTTTGATTTCAAGAAGTTAACGCACCTTATTAAAACTTTATGTGGCTTCCTTCTAGCCTGGGATGGAATGCGTACAAATCTTTCATTATCTTTCCAGCTATTAAATAACATTTCCTCTAGTCAGGATCTACTCAAGATCACTTGGATTCTTCTGATGATTTCTACCCATTAGTTCTGTGAACATTTGATTCATGATTTAGGTCAGGCGTCTAAACTGGCCAAGCTTTCAATACCGTGACATCTTCATCAGTCAACTTGTGATATTAGTATCCATAATGCTAAAAAATATCGCCTTCATCCAAGTCAGGTATCAAATATTCCTTCAGCAACAGGATGTATTTAGCATTATTCCAGCTTTCGAAAATTTTAAATATTTTTCTTGAACCATCTTTTTTTATGCAGCCCTAGAGTATCAAACTCATATCCCCAGAACGTCACCATTTTCGTTGTCTAACGTGGGTCATTTGGTTTTCGTGTCGGCCTTCTAACAAATTCTTCCTTATTAGAATGTAGTTTCATTTTTTGTTTCACTGTTAAATGCGATTTTGCACCAAGCATTTTTATATCACTTTTATACCACTTTGTCAAACTTACTATTGCCTTCAAATGCTTTTTCTTTAAAGCTGGTATCTGTTGAAATGAATCTGTTCAGTCTATGTTATTGAAGGATGCACTTAGTGTTATCTACTGACACCAAATTGAACAAACTGCACTCATCCACCATTTGTCTATCAGTCTAGCGTTTGGTTTTTCTTCGGTATTAATCAATCTCCATATTATCCTAAGCTGCAGCTTTCGAAAAGTGACCAGAGTTTGATCGATTCAAAACACTTCCAGTTCTGTGAGAGTTTTATTTTTATTTTATAATCATATCGGCCCAAGCAAGGCATTTTACTCTCACTGTTGTGCAAAGGGTTACATAGGAGGAAAGTTATGAAAAAGAGTGACAGGTTATAGGGGGTGTCTGAAAGTGGCTAAGAGAAGGATGAATGTAGTCATAAAGTGAGGGATCAGTTTATATATTTATTGTAATGTACAATTGTTCCCCCACTTTATATCCACATTATAATAGCATAGAATTTTTTTTATAATCATATCGCCCCAAGCGAGGCATTTTACTCTCACTGTTGCCATACTCTGTCGAATGCTTTAGAGATATCCAAGGCGACGGTTCGGGCTTCACCATTCTTGTCGAGAGCCTGGTATATATGCTCGGTGATGGTCGTTCGCATATCAGCAGTAGACCTGGTGAAGCGGAAGCCATACTGTTTGTCCGAGAGGAGCCCGTGGGCTGTGAGATGCTGAACGACCTCGGCATTGATAATGGCTTCGAACACTTTGCCGAAGATCGGAAGAAGGCTGATGGGGCGGTAATTTGCGGGGTCCGATGGTTCACCAGTGTTCTTGAATATTGGAACCACAGAAGAAGAATTCCAACAGGCAGGAAAGCAGGAGGAAGATAGGCAGAGGTTGTAGAGCTTAGAAAGGATAGAGGAGAGTTCAGGGGCACAATTCTTCAAAACTATGATTGGGATTCCATCCCCACCACTCGCTTTGTGTGGGTCCAGTTTTGAGATTATGCTAGAAATCAGTGAGAGCGTGATGTGGACGTAATTCAATTGGGCCTCAGTTCTAGATGGGAAATCGGATGTATGGATTCCAGACGAATCCAGACACGAATTGGTCGAGCAAAGCATTCAGCCTTGTCCGCTGGCGAGGTGAGGACCTCAAACTCGTTTATTAGTGGGGGTATTGAGGACTTACTCTTGTTAAGCACGCGTTTACAGAGGCGCCAGTAGTCTTTGGTACCGAACTTAGAGGATGCTATGCGCTGCTTCATTCTGGCAGCAAACAGCATCTTAGCTTCGTTAAGTATCTTTTTACACTTATTACGAGCCGAGGCGAAAAGGCGCCTGTTTTGGTCCGAGGCGTGGCTACGATAAAGCCGGAAGATGTGATTCCGGTTGGCAATGGCAGCCGAGCAAGCGGGCGAGAACCAGGGAGACGAATGGGATTTAAGCTGAAATTTCCTGGCAGGGATGAAAGCATCGATGCTAGCCTTAACCCAGGAGAAGACCTCTGATGCACATTTTTCGATGGGAAGATTAAAAACATTGTTCCAAGGGACGTCGCAGAGGAAGTCACGGAACGAATCCCAGTCTGCTCTTTGATAGCAGTAGGATTTTCTGTTTGTCTTGGTTTCTTGGATAGGGGTGGAGTGGAACGAGATGTTGACAGAAACTACGGCGTGGTCAGAATTTCCGAGAGGGCAGAGCTGTCTGGTGGAGCAAAAATTTGGGGTGGAAGTGAAGCAGAGGTCTAGTAGCGAGTCCCTTCCGTTAGGGCTATTGGAGAAACGCGTGGGGAAGTCCACCACTTGCGTAAGGGATTGGGAGATTGAAAAATTAAAGGTGTGGACACCAGCAGGGTCGGTTACAGAGTTTTCCAGCCACTTAGTGTGGTGGGCGTTAAAGTCGCCAAACACGAAAATATGGGCAGATGGGTGCGAAGAAATGGCCTTGTCGATATTGTCAGAGATGCTGTCAAGTACCGAACAGTCTGAGGAGGCGGGGGAGCGGTAGAGGAAGAAGAGATAGCTAGCAGAGCTTAAGAGTGAGAGACGGAAGCACATGAAAGACGGAAGCACATGAAAGTTATGAAAACGAGTGTCAGGTTATAGGGGGTGTCTGCAAGTGGCTAAGAGAAGGATGAATGTAGCCATAAAGTGAGGGATCAGTTTATATATTGATTGTAATGTACAATTGGTCCCCCACTTTATATCCACATTATAATAGTATAGAATTTTTTTTTTATAATCATATGGCCCCAAGCAAGGCATTTTACTCTCACTGTTGTCCAAGGGGTTACATAGGAGGAAAGTTATGAGAAAGAGGGACAAGTTATAGGGGGTGTCAGGAAGTGTGTAAAAGAAGGATGTGAATCCTGATGAGAGTGAAATGGATGGAGAAAGGAGCATGAGAGAGAGGATGCAGGTTAGTGAGATAAGAGATGACTATGGACTTTACATTTAAATTCTTAGATATTGTAGCTGTCGGGCTATCTATCTATCTATCTATCTATCTATCTATCTATCTCTTTTTCTTTATAATCATATCGCCCTAAGCAAGGCATTTTACTGTCTCTGTTCTGCAGGGGGTTACATGAGAGGAAAGTTAGGAGAAAGAGGACAGGTTATAGGGGGTGTCAAGAAGTGGGTAAGAGAAGGATGAGAATACTGATGAGAGTGGCGTGGACGAAGAAAGGAGCATGAGAGAGAGGATGCGGTTTAGTGAGATAGAAGATGACTTTACATTTAAATGCTTGGAGATTGTAGCTGTCGGGGTAGCAAGTAAATGAAAGGAAATTCCACAGACGTGAAGTGCGAGAAAAGAAGCTGATGGAGTAGAATTTGCGTTTACATTGTATCGGTTTCACAGTAAAGAGGTGGGACCTAGTTGCTAATCTTGTGGCTCGAGTAAATTCATATATAGGGGGCACTAGTGAGCTAAGTTTATCGGAGCAGAAGCCGTGAAAGTATTTGTAAACTCTTTCAAGTTGATTTCTGAAATACCGATTCTTCATATTTCTGAAATACCGATTCTTCATATTTCTGAAATAACGATTCTTCATATTTCTGAAATAACGATTCTTCATATTTCTGAAATAACGATTCTTCATATTTCTGAAATATCGATTCTTTATATTTCTGAAATATCGATTCTTCATATTTCTGAAATATCGATTCTTCATATTTCTGAAATATCGATTCTTCATATTTCTGAAATACCGATTCTTCATATTTCTGAAATACCGATTCTTCATATTTCTGAAATACCGATTCTTCATATTTCTGAAATACCGATTCTTCATATTTCTGAAATACCGATTCTTCATATTTCTGAAATACCGATTCTTCATATTTCAAATCCCTTAGCGATTACGCTCTGGTTTGCATTTTTGGCCATTTTTACAATCTTCCTCCTGGTTTCGTTGGAAATTTTCACTATGGTCTCGCGAAAGAAACTTATATATCAGTGACGCTGTTTCGTTTTAGCGAGGACAAAACAGTACACATCTTACGAAGAAGAAGAATAGAAGGAAAATAGAAAGAAAGGGGGCAACAATACTTTCATGCGTCTGCCATCTGCTTCTGTGAAATTGAATATCTTATCAATTTGGAATCTTTTCATTTGTACCCAATAAATTCTTGAAATATTGACTGCATGACTTATGATTGTCATGGCAATATTTCGTTAAAACTGTTATTATTATATACTGCCGCTAGATAATGACAGGCAACGAGGAATCCGTATGTATAATAATATAATCTTAAATTTCGGCTAAGAAAAGGAAACTATCATTAAAAATTGGAGTAGATAGATCTATCTATCGCCCGGTTCACACTCCACCCATGTCTATTGAACACGTGAAGAGGCTCATCCCATGTTCCCTGTTTAGGATGTGGTTTCCGGCTTTCTCTTTTCCAATCTTCTCACTTTGGTTTCTTTTTTTTTCAATTAGAGTAGATAGATCTATCTATCGCCCGGTTCACACTCCACCCACGTCTATTGAACAGGTGTAGAGGCTCATTCCTTGTTCCCTGTTTAGGATGTGGTTTCCGGCTTTCTTTTTTCCAATCTTTTCACTCTTATGTAGCCCCCTGCACATCAGTGGCGTTCCCGCCTTGCTTTGGGTGATGTGATTAAAAAAAAAGTTAAGAGGCTCATCCCTTGTTCCCTGTTTAGGATGTGGTTTCCGGCTTTCTCTTTTCCAATCTTCTCACTTTGGTTTCTTTTTTATTTTTCAATTGGAGTAGATAGATCTATCTATCGCCCGGTTCACACTCCACCCTCGTCTATTGAACGGGTTAAGAGGATCATCCCTTGTTCCTGTTTAGGATGTGGTTTTTGGCTTTCTCTTTTCCAATCTTTTCACTATTACGTAGCCCCCTGCACTTCAGTGGCGTTACCGCCTTGCTCGGGGTGATACGATTTTTAAAAAATAAATTTTTTTGTTCATGTCTTTGTATTCGTTTATATGCGATGGATTTGAATAAATATTATAATTGCGAAAAGTTCTCATCTGAATTTTCTTTTCCTTAAATGGATCGAAATGAGCGTTTTCGTTTGTGAATGTCTAAACAAGCAATACTAACGTTGTTCGATGTTGAATGAAAAGGGAAGGTTTGTTGCGTGGGGAGCGTGTTCTTTGTACGTCACTGGTCACCAGTGTAGCGTAGGGGTGCGTGTTCCTTGAACGTCGGGAGTCACCAGTGTAGCGTAGGGAGCTGTTTAATTTTTCTTTGATTCGGCCTTGTCTCAGACTTAACCGAACTCCCTACAGCTTACAGGTTTTTTCATAGTTATAATCATCAGAAGGTTTTCATCGAAAGGTCGGTTATCGGTTGGAATGTGTGGAATTGTGTAGAAGAGTGGAATAATAAAATAGACATTTTGAATGTTAAAATAGAAATTTATAAAAAGGAGGAATAACATAAGTTGCAGAAGTTAATGTTCAGTTAGAAACATTATTAAGAGGTTAAGGGTAGAGTTCGTACAAAATGTTCTAGTAGTAATTGTTGAAATAGATAAGGAGAAAGAGAACAATGTCCGGGTGGCTAGAAGTTTGAAGTTACATTTTAGATGTGTGTCTTTCTTTCGCTGCTCCAGTCTCTGACTCTTGACTGACGCCGAGGTCATTTATATAGTCTTTTTGAATTTAGCACTGGATCACTAAGTCCTCAAGTCGTGCAAGTCGCTCCCAATGGTCAAAATCATTTGTATACCTACTTGCGAAATCTGGGTTCGACTTTTTCTTTAAGAACATTGTCAATCCTTTTTCTAATTGTGAAAACCTAGGATTTCACACGTCATTGTGAATCTTTGTAAAAGTGAAAAAGGATGATTTTTTATTTAATTTCTTATCCGCTACAGGTTCAGAGATAAAAGTAAAAGACAAACAAATTCAACTCGAGGCTCGCATAAATGAAAATGATTCTTTGTCCAAGTAACACGGATGTCTGTTTTCCTCTTTGAATGTTCCAAACCAGAAAAAAAGGAACCACATATTGATTTCTACACTAAAGGTCAACCTTTTGTAAAATGTTTGTAAACGAAAATTTGTGTAACTGAATCCTAATAAAAATGTTCCTTTTTAGAATGTGCGTGTTATAGAAGAAAAATTAAACGGTCTTCGAATGAATACTAATGTGAAAAACATCTAACTTGTGATACAGACTGTTCTACTTTATCGTTAGTAATTATTGAGATGATTTGTCTCAAATAAGGGATTTCTTCTAAGCTGGGCTCAGTGTGTTGAAGTCAACAATCTTAAGTGTGATTCGTTGTGGTTCATGTTTTAGCTTTGATCGATTGGTGGACGGACCTGAAAGAGACTACCACCACCTTTAAATTCGTTGTTTTTCATTTTGTTTTTTTTACTTTTTTTTACTTTTTTCAGAGCAGTTTTATCGGTTATTACATAAAGTTTCCGATTATCAAAATAAATATGAAAAAATGTCATAATTTAAACACATTTCTCATGCAACGTTATAGTAAATTGATCCTCCATTTTGGAGCCAGTGGCGTTGGAGTTGCTTTGTTTTGGTCTTTTTGGGATGAGTTGTTGCTCTTGTTTGTTTTTTTTTTTTGTTTTTTTTTCAGGTTTTCCCTAGTTCTTACGATGGCATTTTCCTCGGAAACTCCAAGAATGGCTTTATTCAAACATTTCACAAAGGATTCAGTAGTTGAATATGCGCAAGCAAAAAAGTTCATTTCACAGGATCGATGAGGTTATATGAAAACCTGAGCAATCCTCTCCAAATTGTTTAAATGTTGAAATTTTTACAAATTTTTTGTCAATCTGAAAGTTTGGGGTTTAATCGATAACATTGCACTGAAAAAAGTAAAAAAAAATTGTTAATCAACCAATTTACAGGTCATGGTAATGTCGTACCGGCGAGTGGTTCCAAAATGGAGGATTGATTTACTATAACGTTGTATGAAAAACTGAGCCCCTCCTAAAATTTTTGAAGTATTGAAATTTTTCCAAATTTTTTGTCACCCGGAAAGTTTAGGGTGTAATCGATAAGATTGCCCTGGAAAAAGTAAAAAAAAATAAAAACAACCAATTTAAAGGCGGTGGTGGTTGTCTCTTTCAGGTCCGCCGATTGGTGAAAAATTATTTTCTTGTCTCTATTCATTGTTTCAAGTAAACTTAAAAGGATTCCTTTCTGGTTGATAAAATTAGTGTTTTAATTAATTCTAAATTTGTAGTTGACTTTTTACATATTTTGAGTGGGGGAGCCTTTTTGGGGTGCCTTATGCTAATGTAGACTTTGCAAAAACATCTGATTCTGAGAGTGATGAAATTTGGAAGTATGATGAATGGAATATCTGTAGAATTTTGTACAGTGATATCTACGAAGCTAAGATTTGAATATCAAGGTGACAAGCGTAAGGTACCAGAGTAGGGTACCCGGTGAACAACAATGTGATAATGGTCTGCGCAAATAACATGATCATTATTAAACGAAGACAAACTTCCGAAAATATTGTCATCACGTCACTAGTCCCATGACCCATTAGGGGTCATGGGGATACCAAGTGTACCAGCCTCACAGGTGCAGTGGGTGTGTCACATACTAGTTGATACTAGTTCATTTCAGTCTGACCTGTCTTTCAATCCATAGCAGGAGGAAGGTGAGTTCATGCCTTTCCCAAAGGTATTAATACGAAGTGAATGAAACAGGATCGAGCCGGAATTGAACTTGACATGTCGAATTCACTTTCCGCGTCTATAACTGTTACATTAACCACAATAATACACACACACACACACACACACACACACACACACACACACACACATATATATATATAGTCATCCGCAGACAGATTTGTTTCGCTATATCACAGCTCATCAGTACGGTTAGACGGCAGATTGTTTTTTACCCAGGATTGAAACCCGACCGAATTGGCGTCAGTCAGCGATTCTAACTCTGAACTACGGGCGCTCGGTAGAAGGAGGCAGAGTTTTTAGCGTGTATATTATCATTATACTCGCCCATATATATATATATATATAGTGTTTCGAGGCAGCAGATAATTTTCTAAACATATACTGTTAAATGTAAGAGACAATCAATGTCTATCATGTTTAATCATGGGCCGTTCTAAACATCGTATTTTGGCTTTAATTTAGGTGAAAATAAAGACAAAAATTCTCCAAAATTTAGATATTTCTTTATTAAGTTGGTTCTAAGCTTTCGGCTCACATGAGCCATCTTCAGAGATGTTACAGGGACGTTAACATAAAAATATCCATCATCAAAGATGAATTTATCTTGTGCTGACATAAGGCTTTGCTAAGCAACAATAACAGTTACCAAATAGCAAACGCAGTTCGTAAATTTGTAATGCGGTTCTATGACGTTTCACCGCGTGAGAGCTCAAAATGTTAACAGAACCATATATTTTAATGCAATGTAATGTGTTATGACCAGATTTAAACGTGATTTTATTAAGTGTGGGTTGTTTTGACTTAATATAGATGGCCTCCAATATCTAAAGGTTCTTTTTACTGTGTGTATGAGTGAGGATTATTGTATTGTTGACTAAAATATGTCTAGTATTATCTACATGGTTATGTTTTTCTATGAAATGTTATTTAATTGAACTCTGATTAGAAAGATGACAAGTAAGTCTACGGAGAGCGTGGTTGTAGTTAAACCAGTATATATAGTGGGTTTATTATTTGTACCAGAGATATAACAATATATATATATATATATATATATATATATAACAATATATATATATATATATATATTGCTTGCAGAACAGTGTAATATATCAATATAATATTCGAAGTTACTGTAAAATCAGCAGATAACAAAGAAAAATCTACATCGGAGTAACTAAAAGAGCCTGAAAACAAAGAAACTATGCACACAAAACATTGTTTATAAATAGTAAATATGCGAACAGCACAATATTATCTAAACATATTTGGGAAATTAAAAGCGAAATAAAAATATCACACCAAAAATATCATGGAAAATAAGGAAAAGAACATTAGCCTAAAACAATCAATTCAAAAACTGTAAACTCTGGCTGGAGGGAAACAAAATAGCTATAGTCACCTGCACAGACCGAAACAAACTACTAAATAAACGATCAGAACTTTTTTTTTTAATCGTGTCACCCCAAGCAAGGCATTCCACTACCACTATAGCGCAGGGGGTTATATAGAGCGATTGGGCATGGGAAATGTCAGCAGGAGGGTGGTAGACGACTTAGGATGTACATAGGGAGAGAGTTGGAGAGAGTGGGTGTGAGTTAGTGTGTTAGGAGGTGTCTATTGACCCTACATTTAAACTCCTGGAGGTTGTAGCCGTCGGGGAAGCAAGCATGCGGTAGGGAATTTCACGGGCGGGAAGTGCGAGGAAAGAAGCTGTTGGAGTAGAAATTGCGGTTACATTTCATCGGTTTCACTGTAAAAGGGTGGGACCTAGTTGCTAATCTAGTATCTCGTGCATATTGACATCTAGAGGGCACCAGTGATTTAAGTTCGTCAGAGCAGAAGCCATGAAAGTATTTATAGAAGAAGCACAGGGAAGCCACATCACGCCCGTGAGAGAGATACTGCAGGCGGTCAGCCAAGTCGGTATCAATCACATACACAGATTCTTCGCTGTATTTTGTCAAGAACCCCGAGGAGAATAGAAGGGGCACGCGACCAGATGTGGCAGCAGTACTCAATACACGGGTGGATGGTGGATTTATATAATTGCAGGATAGATTTAGGCGGAAAGAATTTCCGGGTCCTGCACAGAGAGCCGACTTTCATAGCTGCGGATTTAGCAATGGATTCGACGTAGTCATTTCACTTGAGATCCGCTGAGAGTGTCAGGCCAAGCAGGCGTAGTGATTTACTCTCTGGGAGGCAAGCCTGTTCCATGCTAATGGGAGGGAGGTGCGGTTGTCTGTGGTGGTTAATTGACAGCAGCTTCGTTTTTGAAGAATTGAATTTTACGAGCCATAGGTCCTTCTCAAGCTCGGCAGCTAGGTTCGCCTTGTCACCAACACCAGATTTTTGATCGAGGCGAGAGTAAACTGTGGTATCATCGGCGTACATGCCTACTTGTGATCTTATGGCATCGGGGAGATCATTGATGTTTCTCAAAATGAGGACACAAAAAAGATTTTTACTATGCTACTTAAAAATCGAAAACTGAAAATGAACAAGAATAAATGAAAATAAATAGAATACAATAAATAAACAAAAGCAATTACACTATATATATATATAATTTTTAAAAGGATCATCTTTTTATTAAGAAAGATACAAAAATATCTCAATTAAAAAAGGGAAAATAAAAAATATAAGATGGGGATTTTAGGCGCATTTCGGCCGACACGTCTTCAGAAATAAACCGTCAGCAATTAAAACAGAGATGTTGTTATAAATTCTGATTAACGTCTGAGATTAAAAACACAGGATTGATGTTAAAAAAATGGCCATTACCTGTGTTGAGCGGTAGTTATTCTCAAAGAGTTCTGACTTGTATTTCAATTCTCTCTGTTTGCACAGGACAGGACGTTGTATGTTAATTGTCAGAGACTGTAAGATGTCAAGATGGAGTCTCGTCATAGCCCCGTGCAAGACAGAGAAGAAGTATATATATATTAAAAGTAGTACAAGCTACTGGGTTAACATTTTTCAAACATGCCAATGATACATATGGATACATTTAATTATTTCATCACTGACACTGAAAACGTCTGGGTTTTCAAGTCATTTCAATTCTCTGTCTCCCCCTTACTCTTACAAACAAATTCCTTCTATCCATCACTAGCATGATAACCCGGCGTTGCCCGTGCAACTCAGAAGATTTTAGTAGTAAGAGAAGATGCCAATGAGAGGAGTAGATAAAAATCATTTATTGAAAGTTGGAAAGGAGAACTGAGGCTGTTAGTTACCATTTTCAGCATTAAGAAGGCATTGAATGCATGTTGCTGTAGTATTCGAACGGAGTATAAAGTGTAGTTTTAGTGCCAGTCATATTTTTGACTCCTTCTAAGGGGGTGGGGGTTCTTTGATCTGGAAATAAATAGAAAACATTTGCAGGAAGTGGAGTTAGTAATAAATAAGATAAAAGTTTACCTGTTTTAAACGTAGATAGTCATAACCTCCTAACCGAGCTCTTTTTTTAGGAGGCATGTGAAAAAATCTGCAAAAACTGAGCACACCTAGTAAGAGTGCTTGTTACTTTAATCGAAGATGGCTGCTAAATTACTTGGAACGCAATGTTTACAATACTCACACAAATATCAAATCTTGTGATGCAATAATGTTTATAATATTAAATGGATAAATTTCTTTAAAACTCGGTTATATAAAAAAATAATTATATAAAAAATTGTTGTTTCAAAATAGATAAAAAATTCCATTAAAAAATCTATTTTCTTTTGTTTTGCGTAAACGTGATTTGATGTTTTGTGTGACATTGTAAACAACATTGTGTTTGTTTTTGTTTCAAAATTACTGGGGGAAATATTTACATTTTTTGTTGACTAAATGAATTTAACATAAAAATAAAAATTATTTATTTTGTTTTACTGAAATTAGAAATATAAAACTATTACCCTCTCAGCTCAGAAATTTTTGAAGAATATTTAAAAATGTAGACAATTTATTTTAGAGGAAAAGTTACATTAATGTCACACAAATTACAGACAGTTGATTTCCTGCATGAAATATATAGCGAAAAAAGAAGCTTTATATTTTTTTAATCTTATTTTCTGAAGTATGAAATATTAAATCTGAAACAAAAAAAGACTTAAATAATTGAATTAACCATTGACACTTTTTTACATATTTTGTTTTTGTTTGAAAAACACTTTTTTAAAATGTTTCTTTTGTTTCAAAATTACGGGAAAAAATATTCACATTTTTTGTTGACCAAATGAATTTTTAAAACGTCGGAATTAAAATTAATTATAGAGGCCCATTCTTTTTTTTTTTTTAGTAAAAAATATTTTAGTATCGTTTAACACGTGTGACTTCATTTCTGTGACGTAATTTAGTAACCATCTTAGATCTTAGATGTATTGCGGAGCAAATGTAAACAATCGGCTCCATTGGCCAAAAAGTGCAAAAGGGAAAATTGCTGAACTTAAACTCAAAAAGTATGTATCGACCTGGCTTCCCTGTAGATATGTGTCCCTAGAAAGTTTGAATGGCGTAGCTTAAAAAAATGTAGGCATGCATAGATTACAGCCACACACAGACTCACAGATTGCCTTTTATATATATAGATTACCTGGCTTTCTACTGGTTCATTGAGACAAACCCTCCAAAAAGCCTCCCACTTAATTGTCTGGATATGGTAAACATGGTGTTGTTTACAGTTTCTATTTTAGAATAGAAACCTCAGTCAAACAAACAAACAAAAAATAATAATAGATTATTGGTTCGACCCATCGTTTAAGTTAGAAATAAAATCCAAAATAGGATAATTTTTTTTTTAATTAATCAATAAACACTTCCCAAAAAACTTAGAATTAAAGAAATTTTTCAATAGAAATCCAATCAAATTAAGTTAAAGGTGTACTAATAATTTAAATAATAAAGGTGTACTAATAATTTAAATAATAAAGGTGTACTAATAATTTAAATAATAAAGGTGTACTAATAATTTAAATAATAAAGGTGTACTAATAATTTAAATAATAAAGGTGTACTAATAATTTAGAAAATTGCATAAAAAACGCCAGAAATCTAAATAACTTACAAAATAACAACATTACCAAAAATGTAACTGAAGGGACAAAAAACATCCCACTTTACAGACTTCGTGAAACAGAAGGGATTATTTACAATGCAGAGGTACATGACATAGATGGACAAAGAAAAACATATTTGGGTCTACCAAAGACAGTTTTAAAATCAGATGGAATAATCATAAATCTACATTTAAATTGGAAAACCTCAAAAATTGTACCAAACTGTTTAGCCACGTGCGGAAATTAAAATTGTAAAATAGAAAACACCCTGCTATAACTTGGAGCATAATGAAAATAGCCAAACCATACAACATATGCAGATTGTGCCAGGAGGAAAAGTTAGTAATTATGTTGTTCCCAGAACGAAAAAAAATTACTAAATGAAAGATCGGAATGTCCAGATTTAATCATACCTATACTGGGATCATACAAACATGGATGAATGTGTTGCAAGATCCTTTGATTGAAACCTACCCAATTCTGAAAATCTTCAGTTGTTTAAAAATTCCAGTCTCTCGTTTGTAAAAGATTCCTGTCCGTGCATTTAAAAAACGGAAAAATCAGTTATTATAAACCGCCCGAAAGGTTGAAACCTAGGTTGCGCAAATAACTCATTGCCAAATGAAAAGTATTCAAAAGTTATCTAAACTTATTTATAAATGGAACTTTGTCTGTGTGTGTGTGTGTGTGTGTGTGTGTGTGTGTGTCTGTGTGTATCCGTTACCGATAGACTTCGAAACGGCTGAACCGATTTTCTTGAAATTTTACACAGTTGTACTATAAGCGTCTGCAAGTGTTCTTAGCTAAGTTTTGTGTCGCGGTACCCACGATAAATATCGAAAATCGATAATCGAAAAAATCGTGTTATAGAAGGCGTGGTCCGATTTTAATCAAATTTGATACACTCATAGACAAAGACATGAGAAACGATATTCAGAAGTTTCAAGGTTACAGTTTTTATAATAGTGCAGAAAATCGATAATATATATATATATAGGAAAGAATATTAAAACGTTTTGAGTTTAAAAATTAAGACAGTATACGAGGATCATCACTATGCTATATATATATATATATATATATATATATATATATAAGGCAAGATGTTTGTGTGTGTGTCTGTTTATCAGTCTGTATGTCCTTTATACAAATTCACAATTCTTATCCGATTCTCACCAAGCATCACAGAAATATTCTTTAAGCTGAGTCTGAGCTCCAGGACCATGTATTAGTTTTAAAGCTTTCATTACACCCGAGCAACGCGGAGCTATACTGCTAGTACAATATAATTGTATCGAACACTTTTTAATACAAATGTGTACTGACCCAACCCTATTATGACCAAAAACTAAATATTAAACAATATATATATATATATATATATATATAGTGTGTGTGGGGGGGGTGTTTGGAAGCATTTTTTCATTGATGCATGTTTCATTAAATAATATAAACAAGTTTTGTCGATTTATTTTATGTAAATTCTTTTAGTATCGTCTGATAAGCTTAATAGCAGTATCGTTGAAAGAAGAAAGAAAATCACAATATTGATACATGTTTTTTTAATCCTTTCTGAGCTTTCGGCTTACATCATCCATTATTAAAGTTGACAATTATATTAAGTGTATTAAATAGTTCGCGGACGGGCAATAGTAGTAGTCGTCTATTTTGTTTGCATGGAAGATTTTCAAAGCAACGACGAACGCGTGCATGCGTGCTGGAAGCGGAAATCGCACAACAACTTGTGACGTCACACATGATCACGCGAGAGTGGGGGCAGGAAGTATTAAGTATGGAAAGCCATTGGGATAACCAATTGCTTCTGTTATCTATTATAGGCATTTAAGCACGTTTGTGGAGATTTTGTAGTTTATTCAAGGTATAGTCACAAGGAAGATAACAGATACTGAAATATTTGGAAGAGGCATGGCACATAGAACTAGAACAATCTACTCCGGAGGATAAAACAAAGGTTTCGGTTCGAAATTCCAAACAACTGAAGATAGCTGGTCGAAACATCTTGAATGTGCCAACAAAAATGAGGACAATAGTGTAAATAACCATAACTCATCTCATATATATATATATATATATATATATATATATATATATATACAGGGCCGTAACTGATGCTAAAAAAAACACCAGGCACAGAGAAAATTACCCGGGTTAATTAATTGACAATCAGTGTCATCCGTTTCCAGAAACTATGATTTTTGCGGATTTTTTCGGCTATTCCAATGGAAATTAGGCACAGAACGTGAACGAAAGCAGGAAATCGGGTTCGGACTTTCTGAGTATAACCAGTTTTTTTCTCCCAAAATTAATAAATAAACAGATTTTTACTGCGTTCATTCGGATGTTTTCTTTTTCTTTCTTTCTTTCTTTCTTTCTTTCTTTCTTTGGTGAATTGTTTAGTTTGATTTCCTTGCCCGAATTTTCACTATGATTGCACGGATCGGCCCGGTGTGCCCGGTAGTCAGGTACGGCCATATATATATATATATATATATATATATATATATATATACTAACAAAATAGCAAGATCGCCAAGACCGACCGCGGTTTCGCACAACGGCTCGTCAGGGCAAAGGCAGATCATTACTAACCAAATAAATACACACTAAGACTAACCCAAATGCAGAAGAGGTTGGATGGAAGGGAAAAAAAAAAAAAAAAAAAATATAGCTGGGAGGGGGGTCTTCCATAACATATGTGTGGGAGATAAAAGCTAAAAGTAAAAAGGACCCAATTCTGAAGTGGGAAATAATAAAAAAGTGCCCCATTAGTAATAAGAATAATAAATTTTGCAAACTTTGTGATGAGGAGAAGCTAGCTATAGCTAAGTTTGAACCCACTAATAGGCTTATTAACTCTAGAACTGAGATATTGAATAAGTGTAGGATGCATAAAATGAAGTTCCTTACTTAGAATATCGAAAGTTATGGAAGACCCCCTCCCAGCTATATTTTTTTTTTTTTTTTTTTTTTCCCTTCCATCCAACCTCTTCTGCATTTGGGTTAGTCTTAGTGTGTATTTATTTGGTTAGTAATGATCTGCCTTTGCCCTGACGAGCCGTTGGCATTGACTCTGTGATTTTTGCAAGAGTTACTGTTGGATTATTTTGAACTCTGTGTTACCAGTGAGTACGTCTGTTTTTGTTATATTGTTTTGTTTGTCTTCGTCGCTCGTGTGCTTTTTTGAACGTTTTTTTGTTTGTGAGGGGGGGCAAGTCAAGCTATGGCTTTGTCTCCCCAGCCCTCAACTTCTGACGCTGTACCCACGGTGACTCCCTCACCGACAGCATGGGTAAAAGCACCAATGAAGAAGGATGCCGGGTACTACCGGCAAATGCGGGAAAAATACCAAGACTACATAAAAGACAACGAATTGGTAGCAATACCAGAAGTGGTGAATGTAGTGGCAAAGAAGACAATCTCTCTACTGACAGCCGATGAAAAAACAAAAAAATTTATTGCTGTCAGTAGGGAGAACATGGAAGAAGCCCTGAAAGTCCTGGACATTGTACCTTGCGTACTGGCAAGAAGGTCCCGTGCAATGTGGGACATCTTGCTGGGCTCGGAAGGCGAAGCAAAAGATCTAGCCGGAAATGTATTGACTGCGAAAGGTATCCGGTTTCAAACCGAATACCTTGGTACAAGAAAGACAAAAATCACGATACATGGCGTGCCGGTGGACATTTCCTGTGACCATGTCGGAGCGTTTTTTGCGACTTTCGGTGCGGTGGAGGAGGTGGCACGTATAAAGAGTAAGGCCGGTGTGGCCACGGAGGATATATATGTCAGCGTGGTTGTAGACCGCGAAAACTTCCTGAAGGTCCCAGACATCTTGTTATGTCGTGGAAGAAGGCTGTTCGTGGTGGTGGAGGGAAGGAAGCCGCACTGCTGGGCGTGTGGTCTGGCCGGACACACATTCAAAATGTGTCCGGCAAGGCAACCGGAAAAAACACCGGTGACACCGGAAACACCGCCGGTGTCGAAAACAACAGTGTCTCCGGAAAAATCAGAACCCAAAAGCAGTGAATGGACGGAGGTGGTTAGGAGGGGGAAGAAAGTTGCTTCCCCTCCTCCACAACATGAAAAATCTCCGTCCCCAGAAAAGAAGAAGCCTCGCAAAGAGGTAAAGCAGCAGCAGCAACAACAACAACGCAAGGAACAAGAACAACACAAAGAACAACAACAGCAACGCAAAGAACAACAACAAGAACAACAACCACAAGAAATGGAGGAGGAAATGCCTCCCCCCCGTTCCTCATCGTTGAAGAGAGGACGGGAGGAGGAGGAGGAGGTGTCCCAAAAAAAGGGGAAAAAGGAAGTATATGAACGAGGCAGAGAGGAGAGGGTAAAGGAAATTACCAGAACCCAATCCGCCCCTACATCACCCACCAGAACTGTGTCTCTTGAGGGGAGGAGTAAGTCCACCTCCCCGATAAGAAAAATAACTTCTCCTTCCCCCACACCTCCTACACCCTCTCCCCAATCAGAAACTCCAACCTCACCCCTTAAAATTAACCATCCCTCCCCGAACCCAGACAAATCTTCCCCGAAAAAGGGAAAAAAGAAAAAGAACATTTTCGCAAACGTAGATGTTTGCAAAATAGACAGACAGGCCTTAGAGAGGGACCTTTCTTCTCAGAAGAAGGCCCTCCTAAGGCCTCTATTCAAATTGAAAAACATAGACGGAAAGTCTATCGAGGACCCTGCCAATTTCCCAGGGGCCCCCAGTACTGACCTTAATCAGAAATACCGGGGGTAGCAGAACAAAAGCCTGGGAATTTGTGCAGGGGGCCGTTGAGGCTTTCCCACAAATTCAAATGTGCCAGACAGGCACCAAATACTTACAAAGGTTGTCTCATTTTTGTGCTGGGAGGGTCCCCGTCATCCTCCACCCATCTTTATATAGGGCGGTAAAACTTACCTTTCCCACGGACGTCGGCGGCATTGTCCAGGACGGACGAATTACGTCCGATATTGGCACAGGCAACCTTGGACAATCCGTCGGGGTCCCTACTCCCATTGATTTTCGCTCCGTATGTGACCAGAAGTAATTTTCTGCTCTCTTTTTCAGGCCTAAATGATGTCAATTAAGTTAGCCAGTATGAACGTGAAGGGCCTTAGGGATCGGAGTAAGGCTGCCCGCCTGCTTCGGGACCTCTTGTCCTTCGGCGTGGATGTCGCTGCGATCCAAGAGACTCACTTTGTTTGCAAGGTCGATGCTTGTGTGCTGTCTAACGACTTTGTCGTCTATTCAGCATATGGGAACCGGCTGGCCAGAGGAGTGTCTTTGCTGGTCAAGCGTACCCTGGACGCGAGGGTGGATCTTGTCCATGTCGGTGCCGAGGGCCGGCTGATCGTGGCCGATATTGCAGTGAAAAGCAATGCGTTTCGTCTGGTTGCGGTTTATGCGCCCAACGACCAGGAGGAGCGCGTCTCGTTTTTTCGGCGGTTGGAGCCCTTCCTGGTGGATTCCAAGCGACTCGTCTTAGTGGGGGACTGGAATGCCATCCTGAACCCCAAGTTGGATAGAGGGCGGGGAGCTAGAGGGAAGGAACGTGATCGTAGCTTGGTCGATCTCATCGAGGACTTCGGTCTAGTCGATAGATACCGGGCCGATCACAAGGGCGGGAGAATGTGGACGTGGGCTAATAGTTGGCCTTCTACCAAGGTGGCTAGCTACCTTGATAGAATGTTAGTTCGTGAAGCCGAGCTAGATTTCTTAGATTGCCCCACGTTCCACTGGCTAGGTTACTCGGACCACAAACTCGTTTGTGCCCGGGTAAATTTAGAAAATAGGGTTAGAATGGCTGGTTACTGGAAGTTCAACGTGTCCTTACTGGACAGGCGGGACTTCCGGCGCCAGCTAATTAACTTAGTGCAGCGGGCGTTAACTGGGGGAGTCATCGGGAATAAGTGGTGGGATAACCTTAAGGATAGTATTAGGTCTTTCACCACTCAGTTCAGCATTCGGCTCAAACTAGATAAGGCTGACAAGGTGAAGACACTTAGAGCTAACTACTCCCGGGCGGTGGCTGGTGGGGATCCCCTAGAGATAGCCATAGCTAAGGAGGCCGTGGACCGGTCGAATAGCGATCGTTACATGGGCCAGGTAGTTAGACATAAGTTAAGCAAGATGTCTTCCGAAGCTGTGAATATGGGCGCAGAACTGCGCAAGGAAGAAATTCGCCGCGGAGGCGACCGGTACATTCGAGAGGTTCGCAACCCGGAGGGACACACTCTGCGGTCGACTGACGACATGTGCGAGGCGTTTCGGCGGCATTTCGAGATCCTGTTTACCAAGGAGCCCGGTCTCCGTGATGAGGAGTTTCGCAGCTATTTGGCTGACTTCCCCCGGCTTTTGCCGGCTGATGCAGCTAGCTGCGAGGGAGAGATTACGGAGGGCGAAGTCTACGCGGCGCTGAAGAAGGTCGGCAGTGGCAAATCGCCGGGTCTCGATGGTTTGCCCTATGAATTGTACTTGAGGCTGTCGCACATCTTTGTCCCGATTTTGACTGTCGTGTTCAACAACTGGTTCCGGCAGGGGTCCATCCCCAAACGGTTCACCAGGGGTGTGATCACGCTGTTGAGAAAAGGCAAGGATGTGGGGAGGGAGCTAGAGGGTTACCGGCCCATAACTCTGCTAAACACAGAGTTAAAGATTTTGGCCAAGATCTTGCAAAATCGTTTGCAATTAGTTGCCGAGTCTCTGTTGGGACCTGAGCAGACTTGTGCTGTGAAGGGCCGAACAATTCAGAGCAACCTGCATCTGATACGCACGATCATAGAGGGGATAAAAGACGACGACGAAGCCGCGCTGATCCATTTAGATCAGTCCAAGGCATTTGATAGGGTTGACCATCGGTACCTGGCGGCTGTCCTGCAGGCAGCTGGATTCGAAACCAACTTCCGCCGCTGGATTAGCCTCCTGTATCAATCCCCGACGGCTGTGGTACAGGTGAACGGAAAGTTGTCGGGCGTTCTGGCGCTGTCTAGGTCGGTCCGACAGGGTTGTCCACTGTCGCCCCTACTTTATGCTTTGGCGTTGGAGCCCCTCCTTCGCCGGCTAAGGGACAGGGCGTGCAGTCCGGCCCTACGTGGAATCGCTGTCCCTGGTGGTGCTCGAGCCAGGGTTTCCGCGTACGCCGATGACGTCACTACTTTCGTGTCCTCCCGCAGGGACATCGAGGTGGTACAGAAGGCGCTTGAACGGTACGAACAGGTGACAGGGGCCAAGATTAACCGCAACAAGTCGTCCGGCTTGCGGTTAGGCGCCTGGAAGGGTCTGACCCTCCCGGGGCCCTTCGACTGGACGGACGGCCCGGTCTGCATTCTTGGAGTGTGGTTCGGGCCCGACCTACAGTTGGAGAAAAATTGGTCTGAAGTACTGGCAAAGGTAGGCGCGTCGGCCAAGATTTGGCGCCGAAGGAGGTTGTCCTTAAAGGGTATGGCTGAGGCGTGTGCTACATACGTCTTTCCCATCATCCTTTACCAGTTGTCAGTACTTCCACTTTGTAAACGGCATAAGAAGGCGATCGAGCGTTTGCTATTCTCCATTTTATGGAGAGGACGCAAACACTATGTCGACAAACGTGTCTGTTACCAACGTCCGTGTCATGGGGGCCTGGGAATGCCATACCTGATGGGCCATAAGGTTGCGTCGAGGTTGGTTTTTCTCAGGCGAGCGATTTCCGAAGACTCATTGCTTAGGGGGATAGTGAGGGACATGTTCCCTAGACTTACTATCACTCCCCCCATCTTGAGGCGGTGCCGTAAGCCTCGAGAGCGATCGAGTTTTCTCCTCGAATGTCTGGCGGCCCTGCGGGCCATTCCACGGTCCAGTGACCTTTCACGGCCTAGGAGAGTCTTCTATCGTGGGTTAGTGGAGGGCGTCGCAAAGGATTCACTACGTGATGTGCTGCGCTTGTCGGAGGACGAGTTTCGCTCGTTCTGGTCTTGGGCGCCAGGGAGTGATTATCTCAACAACTCTGAGTTTTCGCTCACCTGGCGATTAGCTCGGAATCGCTTGCCTCTCAATGACATGGCCTTCATATGGGGCCTGGCGGATTTGCCAGATTGTGAACGCTGCAACCTTGGCTTGGAAGAAACGGCTTCGCACGCCTTCTACCATTGTTCGCGGGTTCGCCCTCTATGGGACCGGGTCGGCGAGTTGACTGCTCGTATCGAGCCGCGAGAGCTTGTGCTCATTGATCGTGCATTCGCCTGTGATAATGTGTCGCCCCCGTTCTCTGGGATGAAGCGTATGGTGTTTCTGTCGCTGCTAGCCACGGCTCGAATGGTGATTTGGACGACGCGATTGGAGGAAGTCTTGCGAGGTCAGCGTCTTTCACATCAGGATCTGATCTGTTATTTTGAGCATCAGCTCAAAATAAAGATTAGAACTGATTGGAAACGTTTGACTTCGACAGACTTTAGCAAAAGGTGGGTAAATGTGGCGAGCCTGGTTCGTTTGAACGGGGCTAATCTTGATTTTCTCTTTTAGATCTGCTGGTTACATCGGGGTGGATTCCTCTGGAACCCTCCCCTGGTTAAGCTAGTTCTCTCTTGTGTACCTAGTTAAAGTGAATGAATGTGTTCCTAGCCTGTACCCGGCTTTCTCTTTTGTTATAATCCATGCCGAGATTCCCAACCTCCCCAGTTTGTTTTGGTCTCTTTTTATCTCGGCTGGTTCAGCCTTTTATTGTCCCTTTCCGCTAATTTTTTACCCCCCTCCCCACTCCCTTAGCGAGTGTGCTTCTTGATTTCGCCATTGGGCGGAATACAGCGGCCACTCTTTTTTCTGGGATGGTCGGTTCTTACTAACATTGATTATTATTTTAGTTCAAAATTTGTTGTATTTTTAGTTTATTTTTGGGTTCATCCCCCTCCCATCATTTCATTTTTCATTAAATATTTTACATTATATTGTATATATTATATTGTATATAAATACATTTTTATTGTCACGGGTTAATTTCCCCACTTTTTAGGTGTCCCTTGTAAGTTTCTGGCATTGTGGTGTACGAAGGATTGGGAGTAGATGGATGGGTTCTTTTGGTGACTGTGCAAATTGTAACGAGTGAATGGGTCGTGATAGTGTTTAGCTAGGTATAGGATAGTTAAGTGAGAACCAACCTCTCCCCCTCCCCTTTTAGGCCTTGTGCCATAATTTTGTAAATTTTACAAAATAAATAGTGCCCTGACGAGCCGTTGGCATTGACTCTGTGATTTTTGCAAGAGTTACTGTTGGATTATTTTGAACTCTGTGTTACCAGTGAGTACGTCTGTTTTTGTTATATTGTTTTGTTTGTCTTCGTCGCTCGTGTGCTTTTTTGATCGTTTTTTTGTTTGTGAGGGGGGGCAAGTCAAGCTATGGCTTTGTCTCCCCAGCCCTCAACTTCTGACGCTGTGCCTACGGTGGCTCCCCCACCGACAGCATGGGTGAAGGCACCAGTTAAGAAGGAGGCCGAGTACTACCGGCAAATGCAAGAGAAGTATAAGGATTATATTTCCGAGAACGAGTTGAAAGTGATCCCGGAGGTGGTGAATGTGATCGCACCTAGAACGATCTCCCTGCTGACATCCGATGTCAAAACAAGAACGTTCATCAGTGTCGGCAGGGAGAATATGGAAGAGGCCTTGAAAGCCTTAAATATTGTACCCTGTGTCCTGGCAAGAAGGTCCCGTGCTATGTGGGATGTGTTATTGAGCTCGGAGACGGAAGCAAGGAATTTGGCCGGTAATACCTTGGAGGCCAGGGGTATCCGGATGCAGACGGAGTATCTGGGTACTCGAAGGTCAAAGATAACGGTGCATGGTGTGCCAGTCGAGGTGGCTTGTGACCACGTGGGAGCATTTTTTGCTCAATTTGGAGCGGTGGAGGTGGTCGCAAGGATAAATAGTAAGGCCGGTGTGGCCACGGAGGATGTCATCAGCATGGTCATGGACAGCACGAACCGTTTAAAAGTCCCCGATGTTTTGCTGTGCCGTGGCCGGAAACTTTTTGTTGTCGTGGAGGGAAGGAAGCCGCACTGCTGGGCGTGTGGTCTGGCCGGACACACCTTCAAAACGTGTCCGGCAAGGAAACCGGAGGAAAACCAGGTGACACCGGAAACACCGCCGGTGTCGAAAACAACAGTGTCTCCTGAGGAAAAAGGCGAACCCAAAAGCAGTGAATGGACGGAGGTGGTTAGGAGGGGCAAGAAAGTTGCTTCCCCTCCTCCACAACATGAAAAATCTCCGTCCCCAGAAAAGAAGAAGCCCCGCAAGGAGGCAAAGCAACAACAGCAGCAGCAGGAGTCTCGACAGCAGCAACAACAACAACAACACAAGGAACAACAAGAACAACAACAACAACGCAAAGAGCAACAGAAGGAACAGCAGCAGCAGCAGCGCAAACAACAACAACAAGAACAACAACAACAACCACAAGAAATGGAGGAGGAAATGCCTCCCCCCCGTTCCTCGTCGTTGAAGAGAGGACGGGAGGAGGATGAGGAGGTATCCCAAAAAAAGGGAAAAAGGAAGTACAGGAGCGCGGCAGGGCGGAAAGGGTAACGGAAATTACCAGGACCCAATCCGCCCCTACATCACCCACCAGAACTGTTTTCCTTGAAGGGAGGAGTAAGTCCACCTCCCCTGTCAGAAAATTAACTTCTCCTTCCCCCACACCTCCTACACCCTCTCCCCAATCAGAAACTCCAACCTCACCCCTTAAAATTAACCATCCCTCCCCGAACCCAGACAAATCTTCCCCGAAAAAGGGAAAAAAGAAAAAGAACATTTTCGCAAACGTAGATGTTTGCAAAATAGACAGACAGGCCTTAGAGAGGGACCTTTCTTCCCAGAAAAGGACCCTCCTAAGGCCTTTATTCAAGTTAAAATCTGTGGATGGAAGGTCCGTCGAGGACCCTGCCAATTTCCCAGGGGCCCCCGGGGTACTGACCTTAATCAGAAATACCGGGGGTAGCAGAACAAAAGCCTGGGAATTTGTGCAGGGGGCCGTCGAGGCCTTTCCAAACATAAAAATGGCCCAAACGGGCACTAAATATCTTCAAAGGCTTTCGCACTTTTGTGCTGGGAGGTCCCCGTCATCCTCCACCCATCTTTATATAGGGCGGTAAAACTTACCTTTCCCACGGACGTCGGCGGCATTGTCCAGGACGGACGAATTACGTCCGATATTGGCACAGGCAACCTTGGACAATCCGTCGGGGTCCCTACTCCCATTGATTTTCGCTCCGTATGTGACCAGAAGTAATTTTCTGCTCTCTTTTTCAGGTCTAAAGGATGTCAATTAAGTTAGCCAGTATGAACGTGAAGGGCCTTAGGGATCGGAGTAAGGCAGCCCGCCTGCTCCGGGACCTCTTGTCCTTCGGCGTGGATGTCGCCGCGATCCAAGAGACTCACTTTGTTTGCAAGGTCGATGCTTGTGTGCTGTCTAACGACTTTGTCGTCTATTCAGCATATGGGAACCGGCTGGCCAGAGGAGTGTCTTTGCTGGTCAAGCGTACCCTGGACGCGAAGGTGGATCTTGTCCATGTCGGTGCCGAGGGCCGGCTGATCGTGGCCGATATTGCAGTGAAAAGCAATGCGTTTCGTCTGGTTGCGGTTTATGCGCCCAACGACCGGGAGGAGCGCGTCTCGTTTTTTCGGCGGTTGGAGCCCTTCCTGGTGGATTCCAAGCGACTCGTCTTAGTGGGGGACTGGAATGCCATCCTGAACCCCAAGTTGGATAGAGGGCGGGGAGCTAGAGGGAAGGAACGTGATCGTAGCTTGGTCGATCTTATCGAGGACTTCGGTCTTGTCGATAGATACCGGGCCGATCACAAGGGCGGGAGAATGTGGACGTGGGCTAATAGTTGGCCTTCTACCAAGGTGGCTAGCTACCTTGATAGAATGTTAGTTCGTAAAGCCGAGCTAGACTTCTTAGACTGTCCCACGTTCCACTGGCTAGGTTACTCGGATCACAAACTCGTTTGTGCCCGGGTAAATTTAGAAAATAGGGTTAGAATGGCTGGTTACTGGAAGTTCAACGTGTCCTTACTGGACAGGCGGGACTTCCGGCGCCAGCTAATTAACTTAGTGCAGCGGGCGTTAACTGGGGGAGTCATCGGGAATAAGTGGTGGGAGAACCTTAAGGATAGTATTAGGTCTTTCACCACTCAGTTCAGCATTCGGCTCAAACTAGATAAGGCTGACAAGGTGAAGACACTTAGATCTAATTACTCCCGGGCGGTGGCTGGTGGGGATCCCCTAGAGATAGCCATAGCTAAGGAGGCCGTGGACCGGTCGAATAGCGATCGTTACATGGGCCAGGTAGTTAGACATAAGTTAAGCAAGATGTCTTCCGAAGCTGTGAACATGGGCGCAGAACTGCGCAAGGAAGAAATTCGCCGCGGAGGCGACCGGTACATTCGAGAGGTTCGCAACCCGGAGGGACACACTCTGCGGTCGACTGACGACATGTGCGAGGCGTTTCGGCGGCATTTCGAGATCCTGTTTACCAAGGAGCCCGGTCTCCGTGATGAGGAGTTTCGCAGCTATTTGGCTGACTTCCCCGGCTTTTGCCGGCTGATGCAGCTAGCTGCGAGGGAGAGATTACGGAGGGCGAAGTCTACGCGGCGCTGAAGAAGGTCGGCAGAGGCAAATCGCCGGGTCTCGATGGTTTGCCCTATGAATTGTACTTGAGGCTGTCGCACATCTTTGTCCCGATTTTGACTGTCGTGTTCAACAACTGGTTCCGGCAGGGGTCCATCCCCAAACGGTTCACCAGGGGTGTGATCACGCTGTTGAGAAAAGGCAAGGATGTGGGGAGGGAGCTAGAGGGTTACCGGCCCATAACTCTGCTAAACACAGAGTTAAAGATTTTGGCCAAGATCTTGCAAAATCGTTTGCAATTAGTTGCCGAGTCTCTGTTGGGACCTGAGCAGACTTGTGCTGTGAAGGGCCGAACAATTCAGAGCAACCTGCATCTGATACGCACGATCATAGAGGGGATAAAAGACGACGACGAAGCCGCGCTGATCCATTTAGATCAGTCCAAGGCATTTGATAGGGTTGACCATCGGTATCTGGCGGCTGTCCTGCAGGCAGCTGGATTCGAAACCAACTTCCGCCGCTGGATTAGCCTCCTGTATCAATCCCCGACGGCTGTGGTACAGGTGAACGGAAAGTTGTCGGGCGTTCTGGCGCTGTCTAGGTCGGTCCGACAGGGTTGTCCACTGTCGCCCCTACTTTATGCTTTGGCGTTGGAGCCCCTCCTTCGCCGGCTAAGGGACAGGGCGTGCAGTCCGGCCCTACGTGGAATCGCTGTCCCTGGTGGTGCTCGAGCCAGGGTTTCCGCGTACGCCGATGACGTCACTACTTTCGTGTCCTCCCGCAGGGACATCGAGGTGGTACAGAAGGCGCTTGAACGGTACGAACAGGTGACAGGGGCCAAGATTAACCGCAACAAGTCGTCCGGCTTGCGGTTAGGCGCCTGGAAGGGTCTGACCCTCCCGGGGCCCTTCGACTGGACGGACGGCCCGGTCTGCATTCTTGGAGTGTGGTTCGGGCCCGACCTACAGTTGGAGAAAAATTGGTCTGAAGTACTGGCAAAGGTAGGCGCGTCGGCCAAGATTTGGCGCCGAAGGAGGTTGTCCTTAAAGGGTATGGCTGAGGCGTGTGCTACATACGTCTTTCCCATCATCCTTTACCAGTTGTCAGTACTTCCACTTTGTAAACGGCATAAGAAGGCGATCGAGCGTTTGCTATTCTCCATTTTATGGAGAGGACGCAAACACTATGTCGACAAACGTGTCTGTTACCAACGTCCGTGTCATGGGGGCCTGGGAATGCCATACCTGATGGGCCATAAGGTTGCGTCGAGGTTGGTTTTTCTCAGGCGAGCGATTTCCGAAGACTCATTGCTTAGGGGGATAGTGAGGGACATGTTCCCTAGACTTACTATCACTCCCCCCATCTTGAGGCGGTGCCGTAAGCCTCGAGAGCGATCGAGTTTTCTCCTCGAATGTCTGGCGGCCCTGCGGGCCATTCCACGGTCCAGTGACCTTTCACGGCCTAGGAGAGTCTTCTATCGTGGGTTAGTGGAGGGCGTCGCAAAGGATTCACTACGTGATGTGCTGCGCTTGTCGGAGGACGAGTTTCGCTCGTTCTGGTCTTGGGCGCCAGGGAGTGATTATCTCAACAACTCTGAGTTTTCGCTCACCTGGCGATTAGCTCGGAATCGCTTGCCTCTCAATGACATGGCCTTCATATGGGGCCTGGCGGATTTGCCAGATTGTGAACGCTGCAACCTTGGCTTGGAAGAAACGGCTTCGCACGCCTTCTACCATTGTTCGCGGGTTCGCCCTCTATGGGACCGGGTCGGCGAGTTGACTGCTCGTATCGAGCCGCGAGAGCTTGTGCTCATTGATCGTGCATTCGCCTGTGATAATGTGTCGCCCCCGTTCTCTGGGATGAAGCGTATGGTGTTTCTGTCGCTGCTAGCCACGGCTCGAATGGTGATTTGGACGACGCGATTGGAGGAAGTCTTGCGAGGTCAGCGTCTTTCACATCAGGATCTGATCTGTTATTTTGAGCATCAGCTCAAAATAAAGATTAGAACTGATTGGAAACGTTTGACTTCGACAGACTTTAGCAAAAGGTGGGTAAATGTGGCGAGCCTGGTTCGTTTGAACGGGGCTAATCTTGATTTTCTCTTTTAGATCTGTTGGTTACATCGGGGTGGATTCCTCTGGAACCCTCCCCTGGTTAAGCTAGTTCTCTCTTGTGTACCTAGTTAAAGTGAATGAATGTGTTCCTAGCCTGTACCCGGCTTTCTCTTTTGTTATAATCCATGCCGAGATTCCCAACCTCCCCAGTTTGTTTTGGTCTCTTTTTATCTCGGCTGGTTCAGCCTTTTATTGTCCCTTTCCGCTAATTTTTTACCCCCCTCCCCACTCCCTTAGCGAGTGTGCTTCTTGATTTCGCCATTGGGCGGAATACAGCGGCCACTCTTTTTTCTGGGATGGTCGGTTCTTACTAACATTGATTATTATTTTAGTTCAAAATTTGTTGTATTTTTAGTTTATTTTTGGGTTCATCCCCCTCCCATCATTTCATTTTTCATTAAATATTTTACATTATATTGTATATATTATATTGTATATAAATACATTTTTATTGTCACGGGTTAATTTCCCCACTTTTTAGGTGTCCCTTGTAAGTTTCTGGCATTGTGGTGTACGAAGGATTGGGAGTAGATGGATGGGTTCTTTTGGTGACTGTGCAAATTGTAACGAGTGAATGGGTCGTGATAGTGTTTAGCTAGGTATAGGATAGTTAAGTGAGAACCAACCTCTCCCCCTCCCCTTTTAGGCCTTGTGCCATAATTTTGTAAATTTTACAAAATAAATAGTGCCCTGACGAGCCGTTGGCATTGACTCTGTGATTTTTGCAAGAGTTACTGTTGGATTATTTTGAACTCTGTGTTACCAGTGAGTACGTCTGTTTTTGTTATATTGTTTTGTTTGTCTTCGTCGCTCGTGTGCTTTTTTGATCGTTTTTTTGTTTGTGAGGGGGGGCAAGTCAAGCTATGGCTTTGTCTCCCCAGCCCTCAACTTCTGACGCTGTGCCTACGGTGGCTCCCCCACCGACAGCATGGGTGAAGGCACCAGTTAAGGATGCCGAGTACTACCGGCAAATGCAAGAGAAGTATAAGGATTATATTTCCGAGAACGAGTTGAAAGTGATCCCGGAGGTGGTGAATGTGATCGCACCTAGAACGATCTCCCTGCTGACATCCGATGTCAAAACAAGAACGTTCATCAGTGTCGGCAGGGAGAATATGGAAGAGGCCTTGAAAGCCTTAAATATTGTACCCTGTGTCCTGGCAAGAAGGTCCCGTGCTATGTGGGATGTGTTATTGAGCTCGGAGACGGAAGCAAGGAATTTGGCCGGTAATACCTTGGAGGCCAGGGGTATCCGGATGCAGACGGAGTATCTGGGTACTCGAAGGTCAAAGATAACGGTGCATGGTGTGCCAGTCGAGGTGGCTTGTGACCACGTGGGAGCATTTTTTGCTCAATTTGGAGCGGTGGAGGTGGTCGCAAGGATAAATAGTAAGGCCGGTGTGGCCACGGAGGATGTCAACATCAGCATGGTCATGGACAGCACGAACCGTTTAAAAGTCCCCGATGTTTTGCTGTGCCGTGGCCGGAAACTTTTTGTTGTCGTGGAGGGAAGGAAGCCGCACTGCTGGGCGTGTGGTCTGGCCGGACACACCTTCAAAACGTGTCCGGCAAGGAAACCGGAGGAAAACCAGGTGACACCGGAAACACCGCCGGTGTCGAAAACAACAGTGTCTCCTGAGGAAAAAGGCGAACCCAAAAGCAGTGAATGGACGGAGGTGGTTAGGAGGGGCAAGAAAGTTGCTTCCCCTCCTCCACAACATGAAAAATCTCCGTCCCCAGAAAAGAAGCCCCGCAAGGAGGCAAAGCAACAACAGCAGCAGCAGGAGTCTCGACAGCAGCAACAACAACAACAACACAAGGAACAACAAGAACAACAACAACAACGCAAAGAGCAACAGAAGGAACAGCAGCAGCAGCAGCGCAAACAACAAGAACAACAACAACAACCACAAGAAATGGAGGAGGAAATGCCTCCCCCCCGTTCCTCGTCGTTGAAGAGAGGACGGGAGGAGGATGAGGAGGTATCCCAAAAAAAAGGGAAAAAGGAAGTACAGGAGCGCGGCAGGGCGGAAAGGGTAACGGAAATTACCAGGACCCAATCCGCCCCTACATCACCCACCAGAACTGTTTTCCTTGAAGGGAGGAGTAAGTCCACCTCCCCTGTCAGAAAATTAACTTCTCCTTCCCCCACACCTCCTACACCCTCTCCCCAATCAGAAACTCCAACCTCACCCCCTTAAAATTAACCATCCTTCCCCGAACCCAGACAAATCCTCCCCGAAAAAGGGAAAAAAGAAAAATATCTTTTGCAGTCAAGAAATATGCAAAATAGACAGACAGGCCTTAGAGAGGGACCTTTCTTCCCAGAAAAGGACCCTCCTAAGGCCTTTATTCAAGTTAAAATCTGTGGATGGAAGGTCCGTCGAGGACCCTGCCAATTTCCCAGGGGCCCCCGGGGTACTGACCTTAATCAGAAATACCGGGGGTAGCAGAACAAAAGCCTGGGAATTTGTGCAGGGGGCCGTCGAGGCCTTTCCAAACATAAAAATGGCCCAAACGGGCACTAAATATCTTCAAAGGCTTTCGCACTTTTGTGCTGGGAGGGTCCCCGTCATCCTCCACCCATCTTTATATAGGGCGGTAAAACTTACCTTTCCCACGGACGTCGGCGGCATTGTCCAGGACGGACGAATTACGTCCGATATTGGCACAGGCAACCTTGGACAATCCGTCGGGGTCCCTACTCCCATTGATTTTCGCTCCGTATGTGACCAGAAGTAATTTTCTGCTCTCTTTTTCAGGTCTAAAGGATGTCAATTAAGTTAGCCAGTATGAACGTGAAGGGCCTTAGGGATCGGAGTAAGGCAGCCCGCCTGCTCCGGGACCTCTTGTCATTCGGCGTGGATGTCGCCGCGATCCAAGAGACTCACTTTGTTTGCAAGGTCGATGCTTGTGTGCTGTCTAACGACTTTGTCGTCTATTCAGCATATGGGAACCGGCTGGCCAGAGGAGTGTCTTTGCTGGTCAAGCGTACCCTGGACGCGAAGGTGGATCTTGTCCATGTCGGTGCCGAGGGCCGGCTGATCGTGGCCGATATTGCAGTGAAAAGCAATGCGTTTCGTCTGGTTGCGGTTTATGCGCCCAACGACCGGGAGGAGCGCGTCTCGTTTTTTCGGCGGTTGGAGCCCTTCCTGGTGGATTCCAAGCGACTCGTCTTAGTGGGGGACTGGAATGCCATCCTGAACCCCAAGTTGGATAGAGGGCGGGGAGCTAGAGGGAAGGAACGTGATCGTAGCTTGGTCGATCTTATCGAGGACTTCGGTCTTGTCGATAGATACCGGGCCGATCACAAGGGCGGGAGAATGTGGACGTGGGCTAATAGTTGGCCTTCTACCAAGGTGGCTAGCTACCTTGATAGAATGTTAGTTCGTAAAGCCGAGCTAGACTTCTTAGACTGTCCCACGTTCCACTGGCTAGGTTACTCGGATCACAAACTCGTTTGTGCCCGGGTAAATTTAGAAAATAGGGTTAGAATGGCTGGTTACTGGAAGTTCAACGTGTCCTTACTGGACAGGCGGGACTTCCGGCGCCAGCTAATTAACTTAGTGCAGCGGGCGTTAACTGGGGGAGTCATCGGGAATAAGTGGTGGGAGAACCTTAAGGATAGTATTAGGTCTTTCACCACTCAGTTCAGCATTCGGCTCAAACTAGATAAGGCTGACAAGGTGAAGACACTTAGATCTAATTACTCCCGGGCGGTGGCTGGTGGGGATCCCCTAGAGATAGCCATAGCTAAGGAGGCCGTGGACCGGTCGAATAGCGATCGTTACATGGGCCAGGTAGTTAGACATAAGTTAAGCAAGATGTCTTCCGAAGCTGTGAACATGGGCGCAGAACTGCGCAAGGAAGAAATTCGCCGCGGAGGCGACCGGTACATTCGAGAGGTTCGCAACCCGGAGGGACACACTCTGCGGTCGACTGACGACATGTGCGAGGCGTTTCGGCGGCATTTCGAGATCCTGTTTACCAAGGAGCCCGGTCTCCGTGATGAGGAGTTTCGCAGCTATTTGGCTGACTTCCCCCGGCTTTTGCCGGCTGATGCAGCTAGCTGCGAGGGAGAGATTACGGAGGGCGAAGTCTACGCGGCGCTGAAGAAGGTCGGCAGAGGCAAATCGCCGGGTCTCGATGGTTTGCCCTATGAATTGTACTTGAGGCTGTCGCACATCTTTGTCCCGATTTTGACTGTCGTGTTCAACAACTGGTTCCGGCAGGGGTCCATCCCCAAACGGTTCACCAGGGGTGTGATCACGCTGTTGAGAAAAGGCAAGGATGTGGGGAGGGAGCTAGAGGGTTACTGGCCCATAACTCTGCTAAACACAGAGTTAAAGATTTTGGCCAAGATCTTGCAAAATCGTTTGCAATTAGTTGCCGAGTCTCTGTTGGGACCTGAGCAGACTTGTGCTGTGAAGGGCCGAACAATTCAGAGCAACCTGCATCTGATACGCACGATCATAGAGGGGATAAAAGACGACGACGAAGCCGCGCTGATCCATTTAGATCAGTCCAAGGCATTTGATAGGGTTGACCATCGGTATCTGGCGGCTGTCCTGCAGGCAGCTGGATTCGAAACCAACTTCCGCCGCTGGATTAGCCTCCTGTATCAATCCCCGACGGCTGTGGTACAGGTGAACGGAAAGTTGTCGGGCGTTCTGGCGCTGTCTAGGTCGGTCCGACAGGGTTGTCCACTGTCGCCCCTACTTTATGCTTTGGCGTTGGAGCCCCTCCTTCGCCGGCTAAGGGACAGGGCGTGCAGTCCGGCCCTACGTGGAATCGCTGTCCCTGGTGGTGCTCGAGCCAGGGTTTCCGCGTACGCCGATGACGTCACTACTTTCGTGTCCTCCCGCAGGGACATCGAGGTGGTACAGAAGGCGCTTGAACGGTACGAACAGGTGACAGGGGCCAAGATTAACCGCAACAAGTCGTCCGGCTTGCGGTTAGGCGCCTGGAAGGGTCTGACCCTCCCGGGGCCCTTCGACTGGACGGACGGCCCGGTCTGCATTCTTGGAGTGTGGTTCGGGCCCGACCTACAGTTGGAGAAAAATTGGTCTGAAGTACTGGCAAAGGTAGGCGCGTCGGCCAAGATTTGGCGCCGAAGGAATTTGTCCTTAAAGGGTATGGCTGAGGCGTGTGCTACATACGTCTTTCCCATTATCCTTTACCAGTTGTCAGTACTTCCACTTTGTAAACGGCATAAGAAGGCGATCGAGCGTTTGCTATTCTCCATTTTATGGAGAGGACGCAAACACTATGTCGACAAACGTGTCTGTTACCAACGTCCGTGTCATGGGGGCCTGGGAATGCCATACCTGATGGGCCATAAGGTTGCGTCAAGGTTGGTTTTTCTCAGGCGAGCGATTTCCGAAGACTCATTGCTTAGGGGGATAGTGAGGGACATGTTCCCTAGACTTACTATCACTCCCCCCATCTTGAGGCGGTGCCGTAAGCCTCGAGAGCGATCGAGTTTTCTCCTCGAATGTCTGGCGGCCCTGCGGGCCATTCCACGGTCCAGTGACCTTTCACGGCCTAGGAGAGTCTTCTATCGTGGGTTAGTGGAGGGCGTCGCAAAGGATTCACTACGTGATGTGCTGCGCTTGTCGGAGGACGAGTTTCGCTCGTTCTGGTCTTGGGCGCCAGGTAGTGATTATCTCAACAACTCTGAGTTTTCGCTTACCTGGCGATTAGCTCGGAATCGCTTGCCTCTCAATGACAAGGCCTTCATATGGGGTCTGGCGGATTTGCCAGATTGTGAACGCTGCAACCTTGGCTTGGAAGAAACGGCTTCGCACGCCTTCTACCATTGTTCGCGCGTTCGCCCTCTATGGGACCGGGTCGGCGAGTTGACTGCTCGTATCGAGCCGCGAGAGCTTGTGCTCATTGATCGTGCATTCGCCTGTGATAATGTGTCGCCCCCGTTCTCTGGGATGAAGCGTATGGTGTTTCTGTCGCTGCTAGCCACGGCTAGAATGGTGATTTGGACGACGCGAATGGAGGAAGTCTTGCGAGGTCGGCGTCTTTCACATCAGGATCTGATCTGTTATTTTGAGCATCAGCTCAAAATAAAGATTAGAACTGATTGGAAACGTTTGACTTCGACAGACTTTAGCAAAAGGTGGGTAAATGTGGCGAGCCTGGTTCGCTTGAACGGGGCTAATCTTGATTTTCTCTTTTAGTTCTGCTGGTTACATCGGGGTGGATTCCTCTGGAACCCTCCCCTGGTTAAGCTAGTTCTCTCTTGTGTACCTAGTTAAAGTGAATGAATGTGTTCCTAGTCTGTACCCGGCTTTCTCTTTTGTTATGATCCATGTCGAGATTCCCAACCTCCCCAGTTTGTTTTGGTCTCCTTTTTATCTCGACTGTTTCAGCCTTTTATTGTCCCATTCCGCTAATTTTTTACCCCCCCCCCCACTCCCTTAGCGAGTGTGCTTCTTGATTTCGTCGTTTGGCGGAATACAGCGGCCACTCTGTTTTTCTGGGATGGACGGTTCTTACTAACATTGATTATTATTTTAGTTCAAAAATTTGTTGTATTTTTAGTTTATTTTTGGGTTCATCCCCCTCCCATCATTTCATTTTTCATTAAATATTTTACATTATATTGTATATATTATATTGTATATAAATACATTTTATTGTCATGGGTTAATTTCCCCACTTTTTAGGTGTCCCTTGTAAGTTTCTGGCATTGTGGTGTAAGAAGGATTGGGAGTAGATGGATGGGTTCTTTTGGTGATTGTGCAAATTGTAACGAGTGAATGGGTCGTGATAGTGTTTAGCTAGGTATAGGATAGTTAAGTGAGAACCAACCTCTCCCCCTCCCCCTTTTAGGCCTTGTGCCATAATTTTGTATTTCATACAAAATAAATACTGCCCTGACGAGCCGTTGTGCGAAACCGCGGTCGGTCTTGGCGATCTTGCTATTTTGTTAGTGTGTTTGCTCTGCGTTACTGCCTTTTAGTTAAATACTTTTCGGTTGTGTGTATCGAGCACTTTTCTTTTCTGGTTGTTTGTTCCGTTGAGGGTTTTTTTTCTTTTTTACTGGGAGGAACCGTATGTATTGTCGGTCCCAAGCAGTTTTCTTTTTTTTCCCCCTCTTTGCCCAAAGCTTTATAGCCGAGGGCAATAACGGATTTAGATTCTGCTGGTCATTCATAGTCTTAGAAATTCCCTTCTATAAAATTTTGAGATTAGAATACACGCAGAATCGGTTTAATAATCATAGTTATTATTATTATTATTATTATTATTATTATTATTATATATATATATATATATATATATATAACACAAGTATGTTATATATTCTAAATAAATATTATTTGTTCTATTTGTATTGACCATTTTTTTAAGAATGGTGCTTTTTGGATACGGAATTTTATTCCATCTATACCTACCTTATACTTATATATATATGCTCTTTAATTATATGTTGTGTATATATATGCTTATGTATGAATATGTGTGTATTCGCCGAATTGATGTAATGATGTATTTTTTTCTTAAATTTTTTTTTTTAAGGGAGCGACCTTTATTTTTATTCGTTTTTTTTTTTTTTAGGTCTTTGTGAATTTCATTCGTGTAAAATCTTTTGCACAATAAAGACAGAAGCTGATGATGGTTCACCTGAAATAGGCCTACACTTCCGATTTACCATGAAATAACGCGTCTGCTTTAATTTTTCTTATATTTGCTCTATATGTATTTATATACATATATATTTAGAGCTATCCTAGAGAGTTATCCTACCACTGTATGTAGAGGATACACCTTTGGATTCTTTTATATCTACACCGCATACTTAATATATATATATGTGTGTGTGTATGTATGTGTATATATATATATATATATATATATATATTTCTGAAAGGATTTTTTTGTTGCTGAGTTGATGTGTTATCCCCTGTGGGGATTTTCATATCGAAGTGGTCATTCAACATCCTTGAATTAATCGTATTTTAATTTATGTGTATATATATATATATATATATATATATATATATATATATATATAGTCATCCGCAGACGGATCTGTTTCGCTGTATCACAGCTCATCAGTATGGTTAGACTCTGATTGCTTTTAACCCAGGATTGAAACCCAACCGAATTGATGTCAGTCGGCGATTCTACCTCTGGGCTATGGGCGTTCGGTAGAAGAAGGCAGACTTTTTAGCGTGTATATTGTCATTATACCCACCCAATAGCCAGAGTGCTCTAATCCATTACTGAATGAGAAGTAATTCATCGAGTTTTATTAGACCTCAACATAATGAAGAAATTTGGGACTCTACCAGGAACTGAAACCCAGACAGTTATGCTATTAAGCAAACGCCACACCAATTGTACCACGGGACCCTGTGACGGAGAGGTAACGAATTAAACTCGACAAAGCGCCGCTCATTCACATATTCCGTGGTGGAACTCATCCAAGTTCCTTTACCCATAGGACGGTGCCTCCCAGAGCCACAACTACTCTCACCAAGCCGCTCACTCCAGACCATTATAAGCTGGTTCAAGCAACGTTATACAAACAGAAATTCTAGGAGGATTTGATATAATTAAGTCGTTCATCGAGTTTTATTAGACCTCAACAGAATGCAGAAAGCAATACTCCTTTGGATTCTTTTATACCCACACTGCATGCTGATATATATATATATATATATATATATATATATATATAAATTATATTTTAGAACATGTACAATTTTCTTTTTTAACCACTACAAAGTGTACATTTTGTTTCGTCATTGAAATTACAATGTCTCATGAGGTGGTGTGACAGCATCTCATGAGACATTGTAATTTCAATGACGAAACAAAATGTACACTTTGTAGTTGTTAAAAAAGAAAATTGTACATGTTCTAAAATATAATTTATCTAAACTTATTTATAAATGGAACTTTGTGTGTGTGCGTGTGTGTGTGTGTGTGTGTGTGTGTGTGTGTGTGTGTCTGTCTGTCTGTGTGCCTGTGCATCCGTTACCTATAGACTCCGAAACGGCTGAACCAATTTTCTTGAAAATTTACACAGTTGTACTATAAGTGTCTGCGAGTGTTCTTAGCTAGGTTTTGTGTCGAGGTATCTCCGATAAATATCGAAAATCGATAATCGAAAATATCGGTTTACAGAAGGGTTGGTCCAATTTTAATCAAATTTGATACACTCATAAACAAAGACATAAAAAACGATATTCACAAGTTTCAAGGTTGCAGTTCTTACAATAGTGCAGAAAATTTGATATCGATACCAGGAAACCAAAATTTGATTTACATCCATTCATTTTTCTTTCAGTCTACGGTTTCGCTTTAACTGGAAACAACTATTGCTTTTTGGTCTTTCGTGCCAACGTCCAAAGACTCTGAGCTCCAGGACCATGGAGTAGTTTTAAAGCTTTCATTACACCCGAGCAACGCCGGGCTATACTGCTAGTAATAAATATTCACAGCTCTATATTATATATCAAGCACTGTTTTAAATTAATGTTTTGGACGTTGTAAATTTTTCGTCCTTCCTTATTCACTTGTACATATATATATATATATATATATATATATATATATATATATATATATATATTTTAATCATTTCACCCCGAGCAAGGCGGAAACGCCACTGATGTGCAGGGGGTTACATAAATGTAAAAAGATTAATTAGAAAAGAGTGAGGAGTACAAACTAGTTAGAAAGGAACAACAGAAAACTGAGAAAGCAGGTGCGATGACAGATACATAGGTAGAAAGAAAGGGAAGGTTATACAGGGGAGTGGAGAGAGCTAGAGTCCAGTGGTTAGTAGATGAGTATTGACTTTGCATTTAAATTTCTGGAGGTTGTAGCTGTCAGGAAAGCAAGAATACGGGAGCGAGTTCCACAGGCGGGAAGTGCGAGAGAGGAAGCTGCAGGAGTAGAATTGTCGTCTGCATTTGGCTAACCTGACTGTGAATGGGTGGGACCCAGTTGCCAGTCTGGTTGCACGAGTAAACACCTGTTGAAGAGGCATCAGTGACTTAAGCTCATCCGAGCAGAAGCCATGAAAGTATTTATAGAAGAGACAAAGGGAGGCCACATTTCGACGATGGGGAAGTGGCTGCAGTCGAGTCGCCAGATCAGTACCTATCACATTACAGACTCTCCTTTGGAGCTTGTCAAGATATATATATAAGTATCTCAGAGGTAGAATCGTCGACTGACGCCAATTCAGTCGGGTTTCAATCCTGGGTAAAAGGCTGTCTAACCGTACTGATGAGTTGTGATACAGCGAAAGAGATCTGTCTGCGGATGACTATACACACACACACACATACATACATATATATATATATAATACTTGGATTACTAACTTCCTTCGCTGCCCCTGTTTCGACTAGGAAATGTTTATTCAAGCAGTGAAAAGATTAATTACATTTCCAAACGCTTCATTTATACACACACTTACGCTATCAATGGAAAATATCTCTCTCTTTCTCTCTCTCTCTCTCTCTCTCTCTCTCTCTCTCTCTCTCTCTCTATATATATATATATATATATATATATATATATATATATATATATATATGAAAATCAAATTATTTTTATATCGCAAATAAGTCTACTTTCAGTAGTAAGTAAAAGTAAAATAGCTTTGTTATTGCAAACTGTCACAATATTTCCTTTGTTCTTGCATATTTTTCTTTATATTCTTTGAAATCGATTCGATATTCGCAGAACGCGAAGAAGTTTCCTCGTAAATGTCTGACCTCCTAACCTTTTCTTTGTTTGCTTGACGTCGGATGAAAATGGGCTATCATGCAAGTATGGCTTAGAATATTCGGCGTTCATCAGTCAGTAATTGCTTTCTGAATTCTAATGAATAGCCCACACAACCAAGAGACCCTCAATAACCATAAACGGTGTAATGTAACTTAACCAAAATTCTATCACAATATTTAAGACAATTTCTTCGTCGTTGTTGCTTTTGTAGCGGAATTCTGGATCCTGATTGGTCATCAAATCGCAAAATTCAAAATACGTCAGAGAAACGGTTTTTCCACATCTAAAGAAAAAATCGTTCTTTGAGCCACCCCATGTGACTGGGTTGAATATTTAAGGATGGTCTTTAACCGGTTACGGTAGTCAGTCAGTGGAGGCGGGTTGCACACACATCTAAAATGTAACGGCAACTTCAAATCGATCCGGAGATTGTTCTCTCTCTCTCTCTCTCTCTCTCTCTCTCTCTCTCTCTCTCTCTCTCTCTCCTTATCTATTTCAACAATTACTACTAGAACATTTTGTACGAACTCTTGATACCTTAACTTTTTCAGTGAACATTAACTTCTACAACTTATGTTATTCCTCCTTTTTATAAATTTCTATTTTAAAATTCAAAATGTCTATTTTATTATTCCACTCTTCTACACTAAACCACACATTCCTACCGACAACCAACCTTCTGACCAAAACCTTCTCATAATAATTCGGATGATTATAACTCTGCATAAAACTTGTAAACTGTAGGGAATTTGGTTAAGTAAGACACAAGGCCGAACAAAAGAAAAATTAACCAACTCCGTACGCTTCACTTTCTCGGCGATAAAACTGCTAATATATGACGAGTGTTTCCATCTTGGTTGTTATACTCACATTGTTTCGACCGTTGCATTCTCCTTCCTTCTTTCAGTTATCTTTCATACTCGGTCACCAAGAGACACATTTATGGCCTGGTAGGTGAAGTCATCAGCTAAAAGCATATCTGCTTTCTTGGAATTTGGGTTAAATTCTGTCAAGTGATCCAGTCGAAGAAAGGGACAAGCGACTGAAAGGTGAATAGAGTAAAGTGTATTATCTGATAGGAGTTAGCTCCCCTAAGTATGAAAAATGAGATGAATCTACCCTAGTGAATTAAATAAAGTCTTCACAATTTAAAATATCAAAAGGTTCAAGTTTAGATGTTAGAATTTGGAAGAATAAAATATTTTGTTTTGTATGTTAAAGTAAAATTTTATTAACTAAACAGAACAAATTTGTATTAGTTAAATGTTCAAAACGAAAAATGTACGAAGTTAAATGTTCCAGAGAAATAGTAATAAGAAGTTAAATGAATCCAGCTTATGATTGATAGTAGCAGAATGTTCGTATGTAGAAAGATTAACAGGTTACTAATAAAGTTTGTGTTACTTTTCTTTTTTATGACCGGCAAGAGATTGAAAAGGAAGGTGAAGCAATAAATGAAATTGTACATAGCGGACGTTGGTTTTTAGGAGTCAGTTGAAGTATCTTGTTATTGTTGTTGTTGTTGTCGTCGTCTTCTTTTTGTTGACCGCGAGAATGTTGAGGTTGGAGAAGAAGAGATAAAAGAAATTAGCATGAGTGAAGAAGGAGAAAGAATATATGACGCGACCTTACGTCCTGGTCAAACTTGAAGTTTTTTGTTTTTGTTTTTGTTTTTTTGTTACGTTTTAGCGTATCGTCTCTCATTTGACTCACTGATTCCACTTTCTTTTCCTCTTCCTTTATACCGATTCACCTTTTCATACTGGATTGTTAACTTTTATCTCAGTTTTGCGAATCACTTCCTTTCATTGCTTAGAAAATAAATTTAACATTGGATCGCGAAATTTGGCTTCGTCTTTTTCTTTCAGTATAGATTTAATCCTCTTTCCATATTTATCAAAATTAAATTTTACACTTTATTGTGAATTTTTGCTTTGGGCTGAGTTTTTCCAAAATGTTTTCAGTCATTTTGTTCCAATTTACTGGCGTGCAATTTTATTTTTAGCGTTTCAGTTAATTGTTGGATTATGTAGGATTTGTATCTTATACCTGAAAAAATGGGCAACCACTGAAACATTGTGAATATCACAACCAACACTAGGATATTCGTCCTAATGTGAATAATAATAATAATAATAATAATAATAATAATAATAATAATTTCTATTCTGAACAAATTTCGACATAAATCGAGTAAATATATGAAAACACTTTTAACTATTTACAACATCTTTGTAGCACCCATCTAACGATGACAACTAATCGACATTTAAAGCCAGCTATAATCGCAACTAATGATTTATTTATCGCAGAAGTGAAATAACCAACTAATGAATTATTAATCGCAGAACAGATATTATCAAATACTGATTTATTCACCGCAAAAGAACTATTACCAACTAATATTTATTAATCGCAGAACAGATATAACCAACTAATGACTTTCACAGTGTAGTAAAATGTTTGATCAAAATAATTTTTGAAAGATTTCAAGTAAAATGTGAATAACCTTAGTCTCGCACCAGGTGCACTAAAACTAATACGCTGCTAATAACCACACACACACACACACACACACACACACACACACAACTCACACACACACAGAGAATACACACACACACACAGAGAGTACACACACACGCGCGCACACACACATTTTCGCGTGCACATATAGTGATATAGAGGGTTGCGTGACTGATTTTGTTTAGCGGTATATGAACCTCTATGGGTGATTTAATATCGAAATTTAAATATTTTGAACATAATTGTATACCAACTACAGATAAAATGTATAGTCAATTATTTGACTAAAAATAGGTGTTGTTAGTCTTTTTTTATATAAAAATATCTTGATGCCATGTTTACTATAAAATTGTAGTTTTATGCTTCATAGTGTTGTTGTTGTTGTTGTTGTTGTTTGTTTGTATTTTTTTTTTTTTTTTTTTTTTTGCTTGTGTTTCACTGATTTTCCATAGGTGAGACCCTAACAGGTGCTACCAACTTGGGTCAAGGTGGACATACTAATAACAGCAAATGATGTGGTTTCAAGCTCCTTAAAACCTCTAATCTCCCAATCAGAGGCCCCGCTGCCGCATGTTGTTTATCGTCACACCCAGGACTTAAAGATATAGAGGGAGAGAAAATGAAAAGAGAGACAGAAAATATAAATGGAAATAGAGAGAGATTCACGAATCCAATGATGAGGAAAAAGATTTTTGAGGTTGAAATTAGAGTGCTTTTATCTTATATAGACAGGAGCTGCACAGTCTTCAATTTCAATTTTCGAATCTGTAAGTGTTGTAACCCTAAAAGGTTACTGCGTATGTAATTACCAAAACGAAGGTTGGGAATAATAGTATATCAACAAGTACAAGACTCGCACGCTACGTGAAGTAGATATATTGCTAGTAAACTACTAGTCAGTATAATCACTGTATTTATCTGCTTCCCCACATAGGTGGAATGTGGTACAAGACCATCTTTAAAGTGAGGTCGCAAAGCCCTTAAGCTTTGGCAAAAATATCCCATTGATCCTGTCTGGGTCTGGGACAGAGGTACTGTCGATTTTCCCAAGACGAGGTTCTATCCTTCGGCGGAACCCCGTCTGGGTTCTTCCTGTTCGTAGGCAGTGAGGAAGACAGAGAGCAATGACTGCTAATCAGTATAATCACACTACAATAGTGTCCACGTATTTAAAAGGATAGGGACATCTCGTTCTTGTATAAAGGTAGGTATAAAACAAAAAGCGTCTCCGATTCCTTGTGAGTGACAATTATCTTCCACCTACAGCCTTTCTCTTCCAGGCGGGGTGTGTCAAGCTACTCACTGCTCTATCGCCACTTCCAACGAAAGTGCTCGGACGAACTGCATTTTTTGTTTCCACCAGTTCTAACAAGCCATACCACTCACATTGTAGCAAACCACTCTAGACGAAAATAAAGTTCCACTCGAACAGCTTCTTCCCGCGAGCCACTGCTCCCAAGGGGATGTTTCCCCGGTCATTAAAATATTAACCTGTTCAAAGCTAGCGTCAACCATTATCTTTCTCACCTACCCGCATAAATTGTCCTCTTACTATGTAACCCTCTATGTCGAGTGACAACCGGACACTGCAAAAATAAAGCTTCTGCTCCGATGAACTTAGTTCACTGGTGCCCCCTATATATAAATTTACTCAAGCCACAAGATTAGCAACCAGGTCCCACCCTTTTACTGTGAAACCAATAAATTGTAAACGCAAATTCTACTCCATCAGCTTCTTTTCTCGCACTTCCCGCCTGTGGAATTCCTTCCATTTACTTGCTTTCCCTACAGCTACAATCTCCAAGAAATTAAATGTAAAGTCAATAGTCATCTCCTATCTCACTAACCTGCATCCTCTTTCTCTCTCTCTCTCACTCTCTCTCTCTCTCTCTCTCTCTCTCTCTCTCGTGCTACCTTCTCCGTCCATTTCACTCTCATCAGTATTCTCAGCCTTCTCTTATCCACTTCCTGACACCCCCATAATCTGTCACTCTTTCTCATAACTTTCTCTCATGCTCCTTTCTCCATCCACTCCACTCTCATCAGTATTCTCATCCTTCTCTTACCCACTTCCTGACACCCCCATAACCTGTCACTCTTTCTCATAACTTTCTCTCATGCTCCTTTCTCCATCCACTCCACTCTCATCAGTATTCTCATCCTTTCTTACCCACTTCCTGACCTCCCCTATAACCTGTCACTCTTTGTCATAACTTTCCTTCTACGTAACCCCCTGCAAAACAGTGGCAGTAAAATGCCTTGCTTAGGGCGATATGATTATGAATAAAAAGTAAATAAAAATAAATTATTTGAACAAACCGTTATCTTTACTAGACAAATAGAGCAGAAGATCAAATGAAACTGATAATCTTCTATAATCTCAATGTGCAATCAGCTGGCCGCATTCACACACACACAATCAGTTTAATTACTTCTCTCGTCACAACACAGTGACGATTACCGAACAGTTTTTCAGTTCAGAATAATTTTAAAATATCTGAAAATTCTAATTACTTATTCACAATACCTTGTAAAGGGAAACAAGAAAATGATTTTTATGTACAGTTTTAAAAAGATCGACGAAAATTCAATGATACAATTTTTTATTCTAAAAATATATTTTGACGAATCTCTCACCCAAAAAATCTATCAGAGCAGAAATAACAAATTAACCAGGCGTAAACTGTTGAAAAATACAAAATGTTTCTTGAGTTTATTATTTGAAAGAAAGAATTCTTTCTAATAAACTTGACATTTTCAGACATTCACTTTTGTCATTTCAGTTTTTATAATGATTATTTATTTCAGCGATTTCTTGTTTTTCTTTTTTAGTTGGCAGCGAACGGATGAAACCCGAAAGATTAGAGAAATTGACTAAACTTACCGATTTGGAAGTAAGTAAAATGAACTAAATCAGTTTATTCGTTAAAATATTCGTTCAAAAAAGTTTACAGTTCAACATTCGATGTTGATTCTATGTAAACGTGTCTCTTCAAGGCATGGATGATCAGGGATCTTCACAACTTACTCTCCTTTTGATATGGTGAAACACGCCTATTTCTCAGATAATGGACTCTCCCTCCTATATTAATAAGAGTTAACAAGAAGTTCTTGGGAGTTCTTAGAAGTTCTAGAGAGTTCTTTAGAGTTCTATTGGAGTTCAGTAGAACTACCAGTTAGTTCCAGTTTGGTCATAGTTGGTTTAAGGCAGCTGATATTAGTCGGCAGTTAACCGAATACCAAGGAGTCAGCTTTCAGTGGAAGATTACCAAGTTCCTAACATTTTGGGTGCGTTAAGTCGATTAGCAACCGACATAGCCCGATTATAATCTTCAGTGCGAAAACTACTCCACAATACCTTTGTAGCTCTTTTTAATATCCTACCCACATTCCTTTTGGCCATGCTCCTTAGGTAGGTTAATCGTTGTTTTCTTCTGGTCCTCTTAATATCTCAATATGTCCTGTGAGTGTCAAATTTTCCAACCATTCTTACCTTATTGTGCGTCCTTAAAATTCCAAGTATATATTTCTGATTTCAAGAACTGACATTTTTGCTTGCATTTGTCTTAAAACTTCCCTGTTGCTTGTATGTTTTGTCCATAGTAAGCTCGGTATGGTTCTGTAAAATCACATTTCTATTGCCTCAAATCTTCGCTTCATTTGTGAGAAAAAAGTTTAAAATCCTCTACTGTACAACAATACTGATGTTACGTAGCAGTTCAGAAATTTTTATTTGTTTTTCTGTTTCTAATGAAAATGTCTTGTTTCATAATACTTTGTTTAGCTTTTGAAAAGCATCTTTTTACTTTGAAGTGTTACGAGGGTACATCTCTATGTAAAAAATATTAATAAAGTCAACAAAAAGGTTAAAAATTTATAGTAAGGGATTCTACTGAGTCCTACTTGTTAGTACAAAAATGTTTTCATTCAGGAAGTAATCGTAAAATAGAGAAATTAGAAATAGAACGTTTGGAAGATTCTAGAGCATTTCAGTATATTCGAGAAAAAATCTAGATGATTCGAGATGATTCGAGAAATATGCTAATTAGTTGCTAGCCTCTATAAAAATAGGTTTTTGGAAGAGAGTTGTCAGTTGTAAAAAGGAATTACTGCCCTTATCAACCTCCGGCTTGATTCACGGATTAGTATATCCAGCCAAAAGAACCACTATGAAAAGTTACCGACCAACAAAAACCCAAAACGTGAACGTCATGGAACAAATCTGGTAAATAGAAATTTTGAATATTTTCATTGACCAAACTAAAAGTTAATCTTTATATATATTTGAGGATTTCCAATATAACGCTAACGTGCTAAAAATACTCTACACACACCTTACCACTCCCTTCGTAATATTCTACCCACAGCTTACCTCTCCCTTCGTAATACTCTACCCACACCTTACCTCTCCCTTCGTAATATCCAGACACACATTACCTCTCCCTTCGTAATACTCTACCCACACCTTACCTCTCCCTTCGTAATATTCTACACACACATTACCTCTCCCTTCGTAATACTCTACCCACACCTTACCTCTCCCTTCGTAATACTCTACCCACACCTTACCTCTCCCTTCGTAATACTCTACCCACACCTTACCTCTCCCTTCGTAATACTCTACCCACACCTTACCTCTCCCTTCGTAATATTCTACACACACCTTACCTCTCCCTTCGTAATACTCTACCCACACCTTACCTCTCCCTTCGTAATACTCTACCCACACCTTACCTCTCCCTTCGTAATGTTCTACACACACATTACCTCTCCCTTCGTAATACTCTACCCACACCTTACCTCTCCCTTCGTAATACTCTACCCACACCTTACCTCTCCCTTCGTAATGTTCTACACACACATTACCTCTCCCTTCGTAACACTCTACCCACACCTTACCTCTCCCTTCATAACTCTTACCTCTCCCTTCGTAACACTTCGTCCATAAACTATATGTTTTCTGTTTTGAATGTTAAAATTGTGTATTTGTGTATAATTTATTTTGTGCTTTTAGTAAATTAAATATTTGTCTGTGATTTAGCTCTGTGTTTTGGTGAATCATTTTTTCTTTTCTTGCAATTTCCAACACGTAACACAATGCAAATTCTATCTCTGCATATTTCTCGTTAAGTTATTCATCTTTTGCTTTCTTGTATCTGTTAGGTTGTTGCAAAAATAATGGCCGATTTCAGAAACTTAATTTTATTCTTGAAAAAAATAATTGTAGAAATGTTGAAATTAGTTAATATACAAGCCTTGGGCATATATCCGCCTCTGCCATCGATCGACGATATTATTCATTCCTCGTTGATAAAAAGTTGTGATGCAATGAAATCTTTGAAGTAAACGAAAATTATGTTTTGTTATGTTCATAATTAATGGTTTCTATGCTTCAAGAATTGTTCTGTCTAAAAATAAATTAACAATTATTAAAGCGAACACATTGATTATTATGTTTACAAAAATTCACCTAATATATACCGTGAACATTATGGTAAAATGGCTTTTCAAAAGACATCACTTCAAGCGACTATTATTTTTGTAACAAACTAATAATTCTAATTTTTTCTTTGATGTCCTCTTTTACTCTTTGGATTTACTTGTTGTCTCTTTTTCACTTATCCAATAATTTCATGCTGTCTACTTCATTTTCTTTTGAGATAACTCTTCCTGTCGATGTTACTCGTGCTTCCATTAGAGTGTTCCCCTTTGACTTACAGACCCCTTCTAAATTTTTATATTTATTCTTAACAACATTAAAGTGGATAAGAGATGGGAATTGATATTGCATTTAAATTCCTGGAGGTTATAGCCGCCAGGAAAGCAAGTATATGGAAGGGAGTTCCACGGGTGGGAAACGTGAGAAAAGAATCTACTGGGATAGAGTTGTCGCCTGCATTTAGTTGATCAAACTGTAAAAGAGTGAGACCTTGTTGCCAGTTAGGTTGCCCGAGTAAATTCTTGTGGAGAGGGCACCAGTGACCTAAGTTCGTCAGAGCAGAAGCCATGAAAATATTTATAGAAGAGACTGAGGGAGCCCACATCCCGACGATGAGAAAGTGACTGGAGTCGAGCTGCCAGGTCGGGACCAATCACATTACAGATTTTTCTCTGGAGCCTGTCGAGAACACTGAAATTAACAGCAGGGGCGCCTGACCAGATATGACAACAATATTCCATGCACGGTCGAATGATTGATTTGTATATATGCAAAATGGATTCAGGCGGAAAAATCTTCCTGGCCCTACACAGTGACCCAACCTTCCTAGCAGTGGATTTAACTATTGATTCAATGTAATTAGTCCACTTGAGGTAGGATGATAGGGTAAGTCTGACTATTTCACTATCTTATTGCTTTTCCATTCCCCTATGAGGATAAAGATTTCTTATGATTTGCATTTGGCATCTTGTGTTTTGAAAAACGTATCTATTTTTCTTCTGCTTTTTATTACGTTAGTGCATAAATCAGGAGGTTGTATGGCTGTCCTTTCAGTTTCACTAAAAAAAATTCTGTTCAACATTATCTTGTATTCCAAAATATATTTCATTTTGACTTCATCTGATATTTATCAGTCAGTTAAGTGCCATACATGATACACGCTTGGGCGATCATGTCTCGAAAGAAACATGACTAACTGGGCAGAAGGTTTTCCTGCAATAGGTTGTCATAACTTTCTGCGGTAGATAGGTTACCAACCAAGGCTATAGAATCCAATATGTTTTGCTGTTTAACCCATAGCTGGAGGGAGAAGTGACAGATTAATACCTTTCCTAAAGTTATTTGCGCGTAAGTAAAAGCAATGAATTTAACTGAAATTTGAACACGGCTCTCCAATTTTTTGTTCCGAGCTTATATCCACTGCACCACAACGCATATGCAAATGATATTTTCACCTTACTCTTTAATTTTTCTCTTTGTCGGAAAATATAATTCTGTATTGTGAAATATTTTTCATCCATCTAGTTTCACATCCACAATGTTTATAATTAACCTTTTTCCATTTTATGTTTGGCATTTTCTAACTTCCATAATTGTAGGTCAGTCAGTTAAGTGCCATACGTGATACACGCTTTGAGTGATCATGTCTCGAAAGAGACATGACTGACTGGGCAGAAGATTATCCCGCAGTAGGTTGCCATTGCTTTCTGCGGTAGACTGGTTGCCGACCAAGGCTATAGAACCCAATCTGTCCTGTTATTTAACCCATAATTGGAAGAAAGAGACGGATTAATACCTTTTCCAATGGTATTTGCGCGTAAGTGAATGCAATGAATTCAGATGGAATTCGAACTCGGCTCCCCGATTTCTCGTTCCGAGCCGATATCCAATGAACCACAAGGCACATCCGTAGGTACCTCCACTAAATCGCCAAAAACAGCATAGTTTCTTTTAAACTGAATTTTTAAAAATGAAAATGTTTACTTGAAACTTTTATTTTAGTTTTAATTGAAAACTAAATGATTAAATTTACTATTTCCCTTTGCGCCGAGAAAGTTTCTTTTAGCAACTGCAATACAAGAGTTTTATGCGTGGATAAATGACACTTAATTTCAATCTAAAATAATGATAATTTCAAAAAACTGTTTATGGAGGATTAATTTATGAATTCATTTCTAGTTTGTAAAAGATAAAGTTTATTTTATTTTTGTTTTTTATGACTTTGTTCTATGGTTGGCTAAAATCGAAATCTTATCTTATAAATTAGGTATCTCCACTCATTTTCGATAATTAATTTTTAAATTGAATTTTTAAAAATAAAAAAAAACTTTTCTTTAAACATTTATTTTAGCTTTAATTGAAAGCTAAATGAATAAATTTACTATTTCCAGCAAGCAAAATAATCTGGTTTATTTCAAACAGAAATTAAATTGATTGGAATATAAAAGTTTGAGATATTTTTCAATTTTCGAATTTTGCCGCCATTTTTGATCGATCGCCCCATTTGTAAACAAAAGGTAATTCTCGGTTATAGGTGTTTTTACCAAGATTTTTTATAAAATAACAATTTCAAAAATAATTTCATTCATTTGTGAATGAGTACTGAAAGTTTCATTCAAATCCGACAATTATTTGATTTTTGCGTGAATTTCCAAATTAATGTGTTTGTCACCGAAAAAAAAGTGAGTTACGTAAAATTACGTAATCCATTGTAAACAGTCGTAATATTTTCTACCACGCTAACACAAAATTTTCTGCAAAAATTTCGAACATATTAGAAGGGATTAAAAAATTTAAGAAATAAATAAAAATTACTTTGATATTTCCTTTTAATAATATTATAAACATTTTTATGAAAAAAGTTCGTTTTAATTAACATTTGGATTTTTTTTATTCATACTATGCTGTTTTTTAGCGATTTAATGGGGGTACGTACATAATTTAATGGGGGTACGTACATAATTTAATGGGGGTACGTACATAATTTAATGGGGGTACGTACATAATTGTTATAGTGTCATAATATATCACTTCCCTATTATTATTTTGTCTTTGTTGCTAAAAGAAATGCAAACAAAACCATGCAGCGATCGGTTCTCCGACTTCACCTAAAACGAACGTAAAGAATTTGCGTTTTTTTCCTTTGACTCCCTCTGCAGTCAACTTAGAAAAATGACTTCCATTTTGAAAGTTAACAACCTAAACAGAAACCTTTTGCTGAAATTCTTTTTGATTCGTAAAAATCGAACTATGTTCTTTTATGACAATATGGCAGCTCCGACTTAGGATGTGCGTCGCCCTTTTGTATGAAGCAAAGCGGAAATGTCACATGATAAAGGACAACCATTTCCTCTGAAGATGAAAATAATTACGTGTGGGAGTTACGATCTAAGAAAAATATCTTGCATCAGGAGATTGCTTTGGATCCAGAAGCGCCCTGAGAACTCGAATGACGAACCTGTGAAAAGAAAATTGAGAAAAAATAGTACAATTGTACAATTTCTAACCTTTCCTAGATTAGTTTGTGAAAGGTCAGGTAAACCATACATAGACTGCTTTGTCGGAGGTACAGTTAGGAAAGTCAAATGCAAAATAGCGACATCAGATAAAATACAAACCTTGTAACTCACACGAGTATGTCGGCCTGGGATTTTAATTTTATATTGAAAAAAGAATTCTTTCAAATAAAATGCAATTTCTGCAATTGTTATTGAATCCCGAGCAATCACAGATAAAAATAATAAACACATATTCTATTTCTGGATGATTATTATTAATATTACTACTACTACTACTACTACTACTACTATTATTATTATTATTATTATTATTATTTATTTATTTACTTGCTTATTTATTTATTTATCTATTTATTCATTTATTAGTTACTTATGTGAGCAATGATGGGGTTTTGGAAAGAATGGCAACGAAAAGGAAATTAATACTGAGCATCAGGAAGAGACAACTGGAGTTCCAGGGACATGCAATGAGGAAGGAGGGCTTGGAGAACCTGATACTTACAGGCCAGATAGAAGGAAAAAGAGACAGAGGAAGGCAGCGGATAACATCTTTGAAGGTCCTGATCAGATGGATGACGGAACGGGGGTTGCGTGGTGCAACAGCAGAAAACGTACTAAGAGCCACCATGGATAGGGAGTCGTGGAAAGCCATGATCGCCTACGTCCTGAAAGGACAGAGCACATAGAAGAAGAAGAAGACTTATTTGAGTAAAAACAGCAAGTCTCTGCAATACTTCCGCATTCTTATGTGCATCTCAGCTCTGTTCAGTAATTCTGTTGTCTAAATAGCACGGAATTTCAAAGTTCTTCTAGTGTTTATATATATATATATATATATATATATATATATATGGTTAGGTCTTGAAGGCTATCACAATGCCTTTAGTAAAATAAATGAAAGTAAAGAGGTTGTTGGGCATTACCTATTTATTATACATTAATATTTCGAGATCAAAGTCTCATCTTCAGAATGGTAGGGGAGCTTGTTTTCGAGTTCCGTTCCTTTCAACGAGTGGGCATTCTTGGCTGCTTCTGCTGTCATTAATTATCGTGAGTGCGTGTGTGTCTGTGTAAGTGTGTTAGATCATATATGTATGTGTGTTTATGGTATATATATGCGCGGTCGATAATTGGGGCCTTTTTACAGTCAAAATACGTGGTTTATCTAAGTATGCGTTGGTTTATCTAAGTATGCGTTGACCTGACCGATAGTTTGACTTTTGTCAAAGAGGTAGAGGGCTTTGTTTTATGACCTGGGGCTATATATATATACATATACTCAAAATTAAACGAAAAAATGGATTTCATATTAAATCACCTCACAACCCAAGAAAACAAAGAAATATAAAGAACAGAACAACTCGTGGAATATTTCAAAACACAATATGAACGATTTGATGTAATTTCCGAATTATACATACAGGAGAAAGCACACAAAATAAAAATAAAAAACACAAGCTCAAATTGTGGGGCAACTTGAACGCGAGAAAACTAGCATTCTACAATGCTATGAAAAATAAAGGAACTGCCAGCATATACAGAACGTATGAAGAAGGGGAAAACCCCTTCATACCAAAAGAATGTCGGGAAATAATTACGACCCAGGACACTGAACAGCAAAAACAGATTAAAACAACCTTGAGTCTAAACAAACTACAAGCAAACATAGACATTCAAGAAGATAAAGCCCAAAACTATACCAACAAATACACGGAAATAGACAACACAATTTTTACAAAAATAAAAGACACATGTCCAAAAGAAACACAAAAATTCTTATCGGAATTATGGGAATCAAAATGTAAAGAGGAAGAAAAAAATCCCGAAAATTTTAGAAAAGAAAATAACCTGGTTAAAAACTCTACCAAACCTGACAGGATCGGACAAAAAAAACACAAGACACACCAAACAAGACTTTATTAAGAAAAGAAACCCGGGACAAAACACATACCCAAGAAACCCATATGAGAGACGAAATAGACACAAACATTTCAGACCACAGCATTATTACAACACACCCACACATCCAAACATCAAGCGCACTCACAAAATCAAACCAAACCACATAACAAATACACACAACAAACAATTATTCAATAACAATAATTATAGTATTCACACACCTACAAGTCCACCCATACCGGGCCAAACAGCAACGAACACACATAGAGGGCCTCCTTACCATAACACAAACAGACAAAACTACAAAACCTTCCCCAAAACACAAAATGTACAATACCACAACTACTACTACAAACCCCTTCACGGAAACACGCTCACCCACCAAATATCACCCAGACACACAAACACCACATTCTCCAACTCAAGCACCTTCCACCGCGAAATGAATAGAAATACCTCACCTATTAATAAACATTTTTTAGAATATCCGGTCAGAAGGAACAGACCAATTTAAAAAACCTAAAAAATACAAAACACATTCTAATCAATCTTTCTTCGCACTCTTTAAAAGAAGAAGAAATAAACACTTTAAAATTAGGTCTAAAGTTCTGCCCCACCCACAAAAAGAACATCACAGACCTAAAAATAATTCTCAAAGAGTTCGAACGAAAATTTAGACTTCTCGAAATGCTACATACCAAAAATAACACTACCGATAACTTAATAGTAAAAATAAATCTAAATATTTCCCTAACAAAATCTATAATTTTAACGAAATGAACGCATTCTTTGAAAGAATCTGTGATACAGGCTTTAAGAACGAACCCAACACCCATACGAATCTCACACACAAACAAAGACTAGCACTAGAAAACATCCGCAATAACAATGGCATAATAATAAAGGAAGCAGACAAGGGCGGGGCTGTAGTTATCATGAACAAAGATTATTACCAAACAAACATTCTAAACCTGCTAGGAGACGAAAATAACTACAAAGAAATCAACCAGAATATAGATGAAAAAATCATATAAAAAATAAAAAAAGCTCTGCCTTTCACACAACAGAATGTTAACGAAAAAAGAAAAAGATTTCCTTACAGACTTCACTTCAAAAACTAGTAATTTTTACGGACTTCCAAAGATACACAAATCAAACGCAATTAAGACAGCTATCCAGGAACAAAAATCGGAATACACCCACACCCCAAACCCTAATGATCTTAAATTCAGACCAATTGTAGCGGGACCAGCCTGCCCAACAAGCAGACTGAGCAATCTAATAGACAAATTATTACAACCTTACACCACAAAAATAAAAAGTTACATCAGAGACAGCATACATTTCTTAAATTTCCTGCCAAAAAAAGTAGACCCAGATACACTCTTAGTAACTTTTGACGTTAACAGCCTGTATAGTAACATACCCCACGAACTAGGGAAACAAGCCATTACATTTTGGATAGAAAAACACCCAGAAATACTTCCCACACGCATCTCAAAGGAATTCATTCTTCAAAGTATAGACCTAATTTTACATAACAATTCCTTTCAATTTGACAACAAAAATTATATACAAATGATAGGCACCGAGATGGGAACAAAAATGGCACCTACATACGCAACGCTCACCCTAGCATATCTAGAAGAAGACCTATACACTCAAATAGGACATAAATCTGGGAAAAATATAAAAACAAAATTCACAAAATCGTGGAAAAGTTTCCTGGATGACTGTTTTATCCTTTGGAAACCATCATGGGGAGACATTAACGAACTACACAACACACTACAACAACTACACCCCAAAATCAAGTTCACACTATAATATAGTTATAAAGAATTACCATTTCTAGATATACTCATAAAAATCGAGAGCAACCACATCATCATAGACATTTACCACAAACCCACAGACACCCAACAATACCTCTACTTCAAGAGTCACCATTCAAAAAGTTGTCTAAAATCCATCCCATATTCCCTAGCACGACGAATTTGCACGATAGTAAGTGACGAAACACTCCGTAAAATACGCCTAGAGGAATTACGAAAAACATTAAAAATGAAAGGATATCCAACACCACTAATAGACAAGTGTTTCCAACTAGCAAAAAAGATACCATTAGAATCCTTCCGGACCCCCCCCCCCAAAAAAAAAACAACAGGAAAAAAGAAAAAAACGAAAGCATTCTAGCATACGTTTCCACTCACAACAAGAACAATCCGGAATTATTCACTAGGATCAAAACCCACATAGAATTACTCAGCAACAATGAAAAAATAAAAGAAATCTTAGGGGCAACCAAAATAATTAACAGTGAACGTCAGTCCAAAAATTTCAAAGTCATCCTCATCTCATCAAAATTTGAACAACAACACACAACAGAGGGGGGGTCACAAAATGCAACAAAAAAAGATGTGGGGTGTGCAAAATAATAATATGAGGAAAATATTTCCAGTTCGAAAACGCAACTACATTCGAAATAAACTCGGATCTAAGCTGCAATTCGAAAAATGTAATTTACGCTCTAAAGTGCGACAGATGCACAAAGATATATATAGGAGTAACACAATGCTTAAACTATCGTATCTCACTTCATAAAAGCAATATCAAATTATCACATAACAGGAAATTATATGTCTCTAAACATCTACATAAATGTCGTGATGGCATTTTTTCTGTCACACCACTTTATCAAAATACAAATTATGAAATTTTGCTAATGCAGGAAGAAAGATTCATAAAAAAGATACAAACCTTCGCTCAGCAAAACAACATGAAAAACACACACACCGAAAATCATACAGAAACACGCAATCACACACAAACACATACACAACCCACATACATACACACAAGCACCATGGAAAACACACACACCGAAAAACACACAGAAACACGCATACATATACACACAGATAGACAAGCCACATAAATATACACACACACACCAAACTCAAAAACAAATCCAAAACATACAGACGAAATAAATAAAAAAACTCCCACACACACAAACACACACAGACACACAGACACACGCGCGCACACCAAACTCAAAACACCGTCAAATAAATAAAAAACTAAATGACCAAATAAAGGAATAAACGCACTAAACAATAGCACATACACAACCCACATACACGTACACACAAAAAAAAACATACAGACGAAATAAATAAAAGAGGCCCACACACACAAACACACAGACACGCACACCGCCAAAGCTATAAAGATAATACAACGCGACAAGATACCAAAAATCTCGTCGAATTGGGATAAACACTTGACTCTTTCATCTGTTTATTTATCTGTTTATCCATTTGGACACATGCTGATATGGAAAAAGACCATTCAACATGCCAGCATTTAATTCATATTATTTTGATTTGTTTTATTTTATCTGATTTTACCTTTGTTTTACTGTTTTTATTTATTTTCCCATTCTTCCTATTAACTTTATAAAATATCGATCAGATATTCGAAGAGATTCAAACGTAAAAGCCACAAATTTATTCGCCTGAAGAGAGTCAATTTTAGACTCGAAACACGTCTAGCGTCATGGACAATTAATGTTTCATAACTTGTATAATTACAAAAACAATAAACATACACTTTAAAGAAAAAGTTCACGGCTTCTCATACTTTTTATTATATATATATATATATATATATATATATATATATATATATAGCCCCTGGTCATAAAACATATATATATATATATATATATATATCGCCCATTCGGTAATGAATTAGAGCACTCTAACTACTGGCGTATGATACATCATACGCTAAAAAGTCTGCCTTCTTCTACCGAGCATCCCATAGCTCAGCGGTAGAATCGCCGACTGACGCCAATTCGATCGGGTTTCAATTCTGGGTAAAAGCAATCGGATGTCTAACTGATGAGCTGTGATACATCGAAACAGATATGTCTGCGGATGACTATATATTGGTTGTTTAATTACTTAGTTTCTGGTCATAAGTTTAGACCAATGCACATTTGTATTAAAAAGTGTTCAATGCAATTATATTGCAAAACTTTTGAATATTTCCCATTTTGTAAACGAGTTATTACGCGACCTAGGTTTCTACCATAAGTGGTGTGTGTCATCAGGCGATTTGCAATAATAAGTTATTGCAAATCGCCTGAAGACACCACATGGTAGAAATCTTGGTCGCGTAATAACTCGTGTACAAATAATATATATATATATATATATATATATATATACGTGTGTGTGTGTGTGTGTGTGTGTGTGTGTGTGTGTGTTTCGGAACATACCCGGTACTCTAATAACAACTGAAACGACAGTCACCTGCATGATTACTAGTATTATTATTAGGAAATGCAGGATAGTGTAACAGTTATGGGAACGTAAATGCATATTCGACAAAAAGAGTTCGAATTGCAACCGTGTATGTTTCTGTTCTTTTTCTGGTCAAATGCTATCAAGAATCGTATGATTGTTCTTCCCTTTGCCCAAAGCACTATCACTGGATACCTTGATAAAAGGTTTTGTCGCTGACATGTCACAATTTCTTACGCAGAAGAGAATGAATCAGTGAAATCTTTAGCAAACAATTCCCCTACAGTATATATACAGGTAGTTGTAAGTGAAAGCTGCTACTGTCAACTGTCACTTCTTTTATGTTCCATGTCCTTTTAAGACTTCGACAATGGCTCTCCACATTTTCTGTCTTTTTTATTTTTGCCCTAAGTAACTCGTTTTTTTTATCTCTTGTCTTTGTCTACCTTATTATGCTATCGATTCATTCAAACTCGTTAAGTAGTTTAAGCTTCACCTGTTTTCAGTATGTTTGTAGCGAATAAGAAATTAATTAAAATCAACCTTCTTCTTCACTTTTACAAAAATTCACAATGACGTGTGAAATCCTGGTTTTTTCCAAATAGAAAAAGTATTGACCATTTGCTTAAAGAAAAAGTCGAAACCAGATTTTGCAAGTGGGTGTTAAATTGATTTTTGACCAATGGGAGCGACTTGCAAGATCAAAAAGGACTTCGCGAGTAAGTGCGAAAAATCTAGATTACAATAAAAGGACTTCATCAACGTCAGTCAGTCAGAGAGTCAGATGGGATCCGCGAGACGAAACATCTAAAATGTAACTTCAAATCGACCCGGAGATAAGGTCAGGTCACACCTGTTTTTCTTTCTCCTTTATCCCTTTCAACAATTACTACTATGAACATTTCTACGAATTCTTGTTATTCCTCCTTTTAATAGATTTCTGCAAAATGTATATTTTAGTCTTACACTATTCCACACAATTCCACATTGGGGGGAAAAGTGATGAGAAAGGGTTGTTAGTTATAGGAAAGGTCGGAACGAAGGTGATAGACGGTTGGGGATACCGAGAACGAGGGTTGGGTAGATGGGAAGAGTGTTTGAGAGAATAGATGCGAGTTAGTGTGATAAGAGATGTCTATTGACCTTACATTTAAATTCCTGGAGATTGTAGCTGTCGGGGAAGCAAGTATATGGAAGGGAATTCCACAGGTGGGAAGTGCGAGAAAAGAATTTGTTAGAGTAGAAATTGCGATTACATTTTATCTGTTTCACTGTAAAAGAGTGGAACCTAGTTGCTAATCGAGTATCTCGTGCAAATTCATAACTAGGGGGCACCAGTAAACTACGTTCATCGGAACAGAAGCCGTGAAAGTATTTATGGAAGAGGCACATGGAAACCACATCACGCCGGTGAGAGAGTGACTGCAGCCGGGCTGCCAAGTCGATATCAATCAGATTACAGATTCTCCGTTGTATTTTGTCAAGAACCCCGAGGAGAATAGCAGCGGCACCCGACCAGATGTGGCAGCAGTATTCAATAAACGGGCGGATGATAGATTTATATGTGTGCAGGATGGACTCAGACGGGCCCTGCACAGAGAACCGACTTTCATAGCAGCGGATTTAGCAATAGATTCGATATAGTCATTCCACTTGAGGTCCGCTGGATGTGTGAGGCCAAGGAGGCATAGTGTTTTACTCTCAGGGAGGCTAGCCTGTTCTATGCTAATGGGAGGTAGGAGCGATTGTCTATGATGGTTAATTGATAGCAGCTTCGTTTTGGAAGCATTAAAATTTACGAGCCATTTCTTATCCCAGTCCACCACGGATTGGAGGTCCTTCTCACGCTCATCTGCGAGGTTCGCTTTGTCGCCCACACCAGATTTTTGATCTTTGATTTTTGATCGTCTGATAATTCTGATGATGATAATTCTGCATAAATCTTGTAAGCTGTAGGGAGTTCGGTTATGTCTGACACAAGGCCGAACCAAAGAAACATTAACCAGCTCCCTACGCTACATGTTCTGTGGATGTTCTGTGGATGTTAGACATATTATTTATCCTCCAAAATGTAATTGTCTCTTCCTGGATATCAACATCAGTTTCATTTTAATTCCTATTCTATTTAAAAATCTTTTCATATCCCACCGGTAGTGTCCATGATATTCTTAGCATTATCGATAGAATTACCTCCTCGGTCCCTTGAGATTTCCTCTTGATCGATGAGGAGATTGTCTAGCCTTGAGTCAAGATTAAAAATTACGTAAAACCTGCTCTTCAGCAGGATGTATAAAATCCAAGGTTGGAATAATCATTTTGGAGAAAGAGGAAATACTCCAACAATGGGAAGAATATATAAAAGATCTTTTCCACGATAAGAGAGAGCAACAGATAATACACAAATATGATGATAGCCCGGAAATATTAAAGTCCGGAAGTGGAATCTGCAATAGCCAAACTGAATAGAAACAAAGCAGCTGGACCAGACGGCATAGTCATAGAACTGCTGATAGCCTAGGAAGAATTTGATATAGAGAAAATTACAGAAATAATAAATGAAATTTATAATAGTGGTACAATATAGCAGATGACCTCAGCAAATCTATCATCATAGCACTACCTAAGAAGCCAGGAGCAAACGAGTGCGAACTCCACAGAACCATCAGTTTAATGAGCCATATAACAAAACTGATCGTCCGAATCCTGATGAATAGAGCGAGAAACAGAATCAAACCAGAGATAGGACAAGAACAGTGCGGTTTCGTCAAGGACACTGGAACAAGGAACGCCATATTTATGATTAGGATGCTTGTCTTTGTCGACCTTATTCTGCCATCGATTCATTCAAACTCGTTAGTTTAGGCTTCACCTGTTTTCACTATGTTCTGTGAATGTTAGACTCCCGAAGACATTATTAATCTTCCAAATGTAATTGTCTCTTCCTGGATGTCAACATTAGTTTCTTTTTAATTCCTATTTAAAATCTTTTCGTTGGTTGGTTGGTTGGCATATCAACCTCGGCGAGTCATTTATCGCCAACTAAATTTTATTTACTTATTGCTGGTAATACCTTTTTTTCTTTCAACAATTTATTGTTGTTTGTATATAAGTTTTGTGTATAGTAATACATTTTTCTTTTCGAGTATCAAGATTTATTGGGATTTGTTTTTAAGAGCAGGGTCCCCAAGTCCTACCCTTGTTATTTAACCCATAACTGGAGGGAAGGAACGGATTAATACCTTTCCCAAGGTTTACCAGTGCTTAAGTGAATGCAGAGTATTCAACTGGAATTCGAACTTGGCTCACCGATTTCTCTTTCCGAGCCGATATCCACTGCACCACAACGCACATCCGTCACTAAATGCTTACAGCACCTGGTATTTCCAAGCGGTCACCCATCTAAGTACTGACCAGGCTCAACGTTGCTTAACTTCAGTGATCGAGCGAGAACCGGTGTATTCAACGTGATAGGCCGTAAGCCCGAAATCTTTTCATATCCAACCGGTAGTGTCCATGATATTCTTAGCATTATCGAAAGAATCATCTCTCCGTCACTTGAGATTTCCTCTTGATCGATGATGAAATTGTCTTTCCTTGACTCAAGATTAAAAATTACCTAATATTCTGGAAATATTTATTTTTAATGTTACTTTTGATCTCTTGAAATTTACTCATTTTCTGAAACTCATCTGTGAAGGTTGATCTACTGATCTCCATTATTTCACTTCTGCCGTATATTTTATTTATTACTTTAGTGACCTTTTTCTTCAGTTAAATGTCATACGTGATACACGCCTTGGACGATCATGTCTCGAAAAGGACATGACTGACTGGGCAGAAGGTTATAACGCAGTAGGTTGCTATAGCTTTCTGCAGTAGACTGGTTGCAGGCCAGGGCTATAGAAACCAATTTGTCCTGTTATTTGACTCATAGCTAGAGAGAGAAGAAATATATTATATTATTAAGTAATAATTAGTGGGGGATCAGTTTATTACTTCATAACAATATAAAACTGATCCCCCACTATGTCCAGTAGAAGTTTTAATCATGTTTTCAACTATTATATTCAGTCAGCCAGTTAAGTGCCATAGGTGATACATGGTTTGGGCGATCCTGTCTCGAAAGAGACATGACTGATTGAGCAGAAGATTATCCTACAGTAGGTTGCCATTGCTTTCTGCGGTAGACTGGTTGCCAACCAAGGCTATAGAACCCAATCTGTCCTGTTATTTAACCTATAACTGAAGGAAAGAGACGGATTAATACCTTTCCCAAGGGTATTTGTGCATAGGTGAAGGCAAAGAATTCAACTGGAATTCGATCTCGGCTCCCCGATTTGTCGTTCCGAGTCGGTATCCGCTGCACCAGATCCTAAAATTGAAAGCTTTCAACATATATATGTATATATAATCTGGATATGTTCTTCGTTTTTAGCTTGTGCTGATGTAATCTCAGATTTTAAACCACGGATTTATCTATCTTATTTTATTTCCTTTTTGTTTTCTTTGTAAATTCTTGTTTCTAGTTTTCATATAAGAGCTTTCCAATATATGCATTTCTTCTCAATAGTACAATTCCTTTTTCCAATATGGATATTCCCTTCTTTTATCCTACGCATCTTATCGAAGAGCACATTTACTGTCTCGGTTTTTAATTTATACTTTTGTTCCTACTTGCTACATGAGTGTTCTGCAGGTTTTAATCTCTGCATATTTTTCATTAAGCTATTCCTCTCTTGCTTGCATTTATTTCTATTGTTTTAAAAGCATCATCTACTCTTAACTATTTCTGCGTGTTGTCTACTGTCTCGCTTTCATTAAATTAAAAAAATTAGCTGTCATCCATCTTTTTTTTCTTGTCTTTCTTCCCTTCAGATGTAAAATCACAATTCTCACAATTTCGTTCATGTTAAGATTTAAAACATCTGAATAAACTGAATTTGGTACGCGCTTAGTTGTGCGACAAGAAAGATTCACAGTGGTTAAGTTATGGTTCACAAGCTCACAAAATGGCCTTTTGTTGTCGATTCAGTTCATGCACATTAAGAAAGTCAAGTTGCATAAAATCTATTCAATAATATATTCAAAATGGCTGTACACTTTCCGGGATTATGTTTCTGATATATATATACTGTTAAATATAAGCGACAATGAATGTCTATTATTAATCATGAGCCGTTCTAAAACGTCATATTTTGGCTTTAATTTCAGTTGAAAATAAAGACAAAAATTCTCCAACATTTGGATAATTTTTTATTAATTTGGTTCTAAGCTTTCGGCTCACATGAGCCATCTTCAGAGAGGTCACCAAGACGGTATCACAATAACATCCACCTTCACCGACGATTTTATTTTGTGTTGACATAAAACTCCATTAGGCAACGGCAATAGTTACCAAAAATAACAAACGCAGTTCGCAAATTTGCAATGCGGTTCTATGACGTCACACAGCGTGATAGCGCGAAATGGCAACAGAACACATAATTTGAATACATGGTTCTGTTGTCATATATTTAGAAAATATATATATATATATATATATATATATATATATATATATATATATCAGAAACATAATCTCGGAAAGTATACACCCATTTTGAATATATTATTGAATAGATTTTATGCAACTTGACTTTCTTAATGTGCATGAACTGAATCGACAACAAAAGGCCATTTTGTGAGCTTGTGTACTATGTGACAACAACATTGATCAATGACAAAGCGAATTGATCGGCAAAGTATCCAGCAAACTTTCATAGTAAAAAATTGTATTATTAGTCACATCTCTACAGTCTAGAATAGATTCCATGTAACTTCTGGATATCGATAATGAAAGGGTTGGAGAATTTAGACAAGGATTGTGATGAAATCTAGTTGCCAATTAAGAATTGCGCTTAAATTCGTGCGGTCAAGGTGCCAAGGAGGAGGAGGAGAGATCATTAAAACAGCAGCTATGAAACGGTGGGAAAGTAAATGAAGTCACGATAACCTTATGACCCTTACATAATTACAATCTTTAATTATTGCTTAATTTAAGGGCGATTTCTTCTGTCCTTATTTGACACACTTTATGGGGTTTGGGCAAAGAAAAAGATATAAGTCGTGCACTGTTATGTTTCTTTTTTCTTTTTTCTTTTTTTCTTTTTTCTTTTTTCTTTTCTTTTTTCTTTTTTCTTTTTTCTTTTCTTTTTTTCTTTTTTTTCTTTTTTTCTTTTTTTCTTTTTTTCTTTTTTTCTTTTCTTTTTTTCTTTTTTCTTTCTTTTTTCTTTTTTCTCTTTCTTTTTTCTTTTCTTTTGCTTTTTTTTCTTTTTCTTTTTTCTTTTTTTTCTTTTTTTCTTTTTTTTCTTTTTTCTTTTTTTTCTTTTTTTCTTTTTTTCTTTTTTTTTCTTTTTTTTTTCTTTTTTTTGCACTGAGAAAATATAAAAACATCGTAATCAAAGTAATCCAAATCTGCAAGGGGAGTTTGGAAGATGAAATATATCTTCTCAGTCTAATGACTATTTTCTCCCCGGATTTTTCTCTGTACAATGCCTTGAATTCGAAGAGGGCTCTCTTTTTCTTCAGCTAAAATAGCGAATTTGATGCAATGCAATGAATCACTAACATGCTGCATTCCTTCTTCATAAACATGTATTTCTCTACAATGGACGACCCCAGTCACTTGATACCACCCCCAGAAGAGCCGAAGGTGAAATAGATACAAAATCTGCCGAGGCTGACAAAGCAGACCTCGTTGCCGAGCTTGAAAAGGACCTCCAATCCGTGGTGAACTGGAGTAAGAAATGGCTCGTGAATTTTAATGCTTCTAAAACGAAGGTGCTAGCTATTGACCACCACAAACAATCGCTCCTACCTCCCATTAGCATAGATCAGGCTAGTTTCCTTGAAAGCAAAACACTGCTCCTCCTCGGTTTAACTCTCACAACAGACCTCAAGTGGAATGACTATATAGAATCCATAGCTAAATCCGCCCGTGCATTGAATACTGCTGCCATATCTGGTCGGGTACTGATGCTATCCACCTAGGTGTCCTTGACAAAATCCAACGGAGAATCGGTAATGTGATCGATCCCGACTTGGCAGCTCAAATACAAACATTTTCTCACCGAGGCAATGTGGCTTCCCTGTGTCTCTTCTACAAATACTTTCAGGGTTTCTGCTCCGATGAACTTAGCTCAATGATGCCCCCTATATATGAATTTACTCGAGCCACAAGATTAGCCACTAGGTCCCACCCTTTTACTGTGAAACCAATAAAATGTAAACACAAATTCTACTCCAGCAGCTTCATTTCTCGCACTTCCCGCCTGTGGAATTCTCTTCCATTTACTTGCTTTCCCAACAGCTACAATCTCCAAGTATTTAAATGTAAAGTCAATAGTCATCTCTTATCTCACTAACCTGCATCCTCTCTCTCTCTCTCTCTCTCTCTCTCTCTCTCTCTCTCATGCTTCTTTCTCCGTCCACTCTACTCTTATCAGTATTCTCATCCTTCTCTTACCCACTTCCTGACACCCTCTATAACCTGTCACTCTTATAACTTTCATCCTATGTAACCCCCTGCAAAACAGTAGCAGTAAAATGCCTTGCTTGGGGCAATATGATTATAAAAAAAAATTTTCTATAATATTATAATGTCGATATAAACTGGGGGATCAATTCTACATTACAATTAATATATAAAATGATCCCTTACTTTATGGCCACAGTCATCCTTCTTTCATCCACTTCCTAACACCCCCTATAACCTGTCACTGTTTCTCATAACTTTCCTCCTATGTAACCCCCTGAAAAACAGTGGCAGTAAAATGCCTTACTTGATTATAAAAAAAATTCCTGTTTTCAATTTAACCATGATTTCGCAAATTTCTAATTTTATCTATTTAAAAATCAAAGTTATTACTTTCCGAAATTCTTCTCTGTTCTTCATTCATCATAGAATTTTTTAGATGTGCAAGTATCATTATATTAATGTTAATTATAATTATATTAATGTTAATTACATTTGGACTTGTCTACTTATCTTATTATACTCGCAACATTTTGGCTGTTGTACCCATCGACCTTTTTGAGGTTCTTGTTGTAATCGATGACATTCTCAGAACTTTTAACCTAGCCCTTTATTCAATCCATATTCTCATTCCGCCTTCCATGTTCAGGGGAGATAACTCATTTTAGTGTTATTACTCGCCAGTTTTATTTACCTTTGTGTCATTTGTCTAGTTCTTCAACTAAACCAAACTATATGACTTTACCGACGTACCATAACCAAGGATTGAACTCCTTACTGCCAGGGAAATAGACATGTTTTAGTCAGCGCTTTTATCTTCTAGGTCATGTGTTCTTTGATTCCAAATTCTGAGAAGGTTACGAAGTACAAGTAGACAACTGAAGAAGTTCCTAGGGTACAACGGTCGAAACGTTGTTATCATAAACCCAAGAGAAGTATACTAGTCCGAATGTAAATGTTTTTCTTTATTTTATTTTATTTTTTCCAGAAACAGTTCGGTTCCCTGTTGGAAGGATCAAGGGATATCGAAAAAGATTTGAAGAATCAGGAACGACGCGTGAGACTTTTAGAAGCATGCAGAGGAAATGAAGAAATCTACGTTGGCAACGATACAGAAACTGATGTAAAATCTCATCTCATTGTCGATCGATCTCACAACTTCATATACTGCGCCATTGAAAAAATTGGCTCCACCTTCTGGAAACGAATCATCCAGATTCTAATCGGCTACCGGAAGACGAAAAACCCATTTGACATCCGGGGAATGGAAGCGCATGTTCACTTCAAGACGCTGCAAAGAGTTTCATTTGATAGAATTCATGTTCTTCTTGAAAATTCTACCAAGTTCCTTTTCGTTCGGGAGCCTTATGCCCGATTGCTTTCCGGATACGTCGACAAACTCTTTTCCCCTAATTCCTTTTATTGGCGTAATATCGGTGCTTATATCGTCCGACACTTTCGTGCCAACCCAACCAATCACAGTATAAAATGCGGACATGACGTCACATTCCCCGAATTCATCGATTACGTCATCGATTCACAAAATTACAATCGTCATCGCAACGGGCATTTCACCCCCAGCTACGACCACTGCAGGCCATGCCAAATCAAATACGACATTATAGGAAAATTGGAAACCTTCAGAAATGACACGTTATACATTCTTCATAAGCTCGGTTTGGACTCATTCATTCACTTTCCGGATTTCAATAAAGACAGTGAAGTCGATGCCTTAACAGACGCAGTTGACAATCTCTACGCCATGAGACATGCTGTAGTGAAATGCATGCCCATCAACGAAGCTTTGCTTCGAATTTGGAAAAAGATGCAGATTCGAGGAATACTCAGTACAGATATTCCTTTTCCATACTCACCAAAATCGTCTTCTGTTATCTCGCTGGCTGACTTTAACCAAAGCTTATTGGACGCGCATGCGCGATCCGGCTCAAGAGAGAAGAGGCTGAAAAACCGAGAAAAAGCGTTAGTTGAAGCTTTTCAGCAAATTAATCCGGAGCAGCTTCAAAAACTTAAGAAAATTCTCGAACCAGATTGCAAAATATTTGGTTATAATTCAGAACCACCTCAAATATTCAAAAGTTACCAGTATGTTAAGCCATTCTTTTTTTCGTTTTATTAAAATATGTTTGTTTGTTTTTAATTTTCTTAAAAAACATCTTCACCTCTTTATTGAATTCTTGATCTTTTCAAATTTTGTCATTATTTAACTTCGGTTTATTAGGATTTCATTCTCTATTAGCCGAAAACATTTTGAAAAATAACTAATCGAATACTAATATTTCATTCAACCTGATTTCAGCAAATTCTTGTCGCAACTAATCAGAGAATAGTTTACAAGAATAAAAAGGACAAAACTTCCTCTGTATTTTATTTCAGCCTATAACAATTAACTTTAGTAGAGCGTGGCACAAAACCAAAACAGTAGCGTATCCGGCAAAGGTGAATCTCAGGACATAAAGAGTAATTAAACATGATTCATAAAAGGCAGTGTAATTCATAACAATTTTGTTTGATTTACGTTATATTATATTTTGAACATGTTTGACCAGACGCTTAAATGTGTCTAAATGATAAAATTTCAGATTTATAATTATAAAGTCGAACAGAAAAAAAAAACGATCGCAAATCACCACTGGGACAAGAAAAAATTGAACGATTATTTTCGCTAAATTAATTTTGGTTGCTTGACATTATAACTGATCAGACCGCCATTATGGGAATACAACTTGAACCAGATGTAGAAGAATATGTTCTCGTTGGGACTGTAAAATTAAATTTAGTTACTTGGCATTATAACTGATCAGACCGCCATTATGGGAATACAACTTGAACCAGATGTAGAAGAATATATTCTCATTGGGACTTTAGAATAAAGTTTGGTTGCTTATTATAAATATTCAAATCGTCATTATAAGACGACACCACATACCAGATGTAGCAAAAGATGTTCTCACCGGAACTTAAAATCAATTTTGGTTATTTGGCATTATAACTGATCACACCGTCATTATGAGAAGACAACACGGACCAGATGCAGGAGAATATGTTCTCATTGTGACTTTAATATGGTGTCCCTTTGCGCTGAGAAAGTTTCTTTTAGCAACTGCAATACAAGAGTCTGATGCTTGGATAAATGACACTTAATTTCAACCTAAAATAATGTTAATTTAAAAAAAAATGTTAATGGAGGATTAATTTATGTATTTGATTCCAGTTTGTAAAAGATAAAGTTTATTTTATTTTTGTTTTTTATGACTTTGTTCTATGGTTGGCTAAAGCCGAAATCTTATCATATAAAATTTTTAGGTACCTCCACTCATTTTCGATAACTAACTTTTAAATTGAATTTTTAAAAATGAAAAAAATTTTCTTTAAACTTTAATTTTAGCTTTAATTGAAAGCTAAATGATTAAATTTACTATTTCCCGTAAGCAAAATACTCTGGTGTATTTCAAACAAAAACAAAATTGATTGGAATCTAAAATCTTTCAGTTTTTTTTATCTTTTAATTTATCGGTTTTGAGCGCACATTTGTAAACAAAAGTTAATTCTCGGTTTTAAAAATCTTGTAAAAATAAAAAATACATCTGTGAGACATTATTTTTGGAAAATTAACATATTTATAGTTAAAATAATTTGATTTACACAAGTATTACTTTTTTACAGCAAGAAATTTAGAATGAAACTATTTCTTAATCACAGAGTTGAACTTTCTAAGCTTTCCATCATAATTTGAACTGTGTTGACAGCTCACAGATGATAAGATAAGTGTATTGCGATCATAAGTGACACAAGTATTCAATTTTTTCCTGTAAGGGGAAGAAACCCTGAAACATAAAAAACAACTTCAAATACACAAAAAAATATTAAAAATTATTAAATTATTTTAAAAATACGATGGCACATCGATTTGTATTAAACCTTTTAATTTTCGATTAGTAAATGTAATCTTCACATATGTTCACAAACTAACCCCAACAAATCTTTGAAGTATGTTTAAAATATTTTTGAAACTTTAAAAAATATTATAATTAAACAAAAAAATGAAAATTCTTTTAAAATTTCATTATTAATCGAAAAAGATTTTTTCTTCAGACTATAATGTTCTTAATTTACATTATTTGTTAAAGAAATTAAAATTTTATCAAATTACATAATCTCATAGTTATATTTTATTTTTTATTTTACTAATCGGAGCAGATTTTCGGAAATAAATGCAAAAATGTTTTTAAAAAATAATAGATTATTTACATTCCCCAATGAATCCTTCTTTTAACTAATAAAACCAATTTTTGCAACTAAATTAATTTCTTAAAATTCAATGAATTTACATAAACTTAAGTAACAGATACAACAAAAAAAGATTTTTACAAAGATTTTTTTTTAAATAATAATTTCAAAAGATAATTTCTTCATTTTTTAATAATTCCTGAAAGAGTCTTTAAAATCCGACAATTATTTGATTTTTGCAAGAATTTATGTTTGTCACCGGGAAAAGAAAACTGAGTTAGTTTTCCATTGTAAACTCACGTAATGATTTGGTTATCCGCTAATTAAAATCAAAAACAAAATATTTTACTAAAATTTTGAATGTGTTAGAAGGGATTAATTTTTTTTTTTAATAATTAAAAAATACTTTGATCTTTCTTCTTAATAATAACATAAGCATTTTGATGAAAATTTTCGTTTTTAGTAAGTTTGTGACCCTTTTTATATATACTATACTGTTTTTCAGCGATTTAGTGGAGGTACCTAAAAATTGATTGTTTTATCAAACATAATTCTCTTGTAGCTCAGTTGGTAACAGTTGTCAGTGTATGACAATTTAAACTTTTAATTAAAACAGTTGTCAGTGTATGACAAGCTTCACAACGTGAAAGGGTGAAAGTTCAAGTATCACCGAGATTTTCTTTTCTAACTTGTGAGGATGCAGTGGATCGACAAATCGGAGAGCCGAGTTCGAATTCCAGTTGAATTCCTTGCTTTCACTTATGCACAAATACTCTTAGGAAAGGTACTAATCCGTTTCTTCTCTTCAGTTATGGGTTATATAACAGGAGAAATTGGGTTCTATAGCCTTGGCTGGCAACCATGTTTACCACAGAAAGCAATAGCAACCTACTGCGGGATAATCTTCTGCCCAGTCAGTCATGTATCTTTCTCGATATGATCGCCCAAAGCGTTTATCACGTATGGCATTTAACTGACTGACTGAATATAATAGTTGGAAACATGATTAAGGCTTCTACTGGACATAAAGTGGGGGATCAGTTTTCTATTGTTATGAAGTAATAAACTGATCCCCCATAATTAATACTTATTAATATAATACATCTCTTCCTCCACTAGCTATGAGTTAGATAAGAGGATAGATTGGGTTCTATAGCCTTGGCTGGCAACCAGTCTACCACAGAAAGCAATGGCAACCTATTGCGGAATAATCTTCTGCCCAGTCAGTCATGTCTCTTTCAAGATATGATCGCCCAAAGAGTCTATCACGTATGGCACTTAACTGACTGACTGAATATAAATATAATAGTTGGAATCATGATTAAGGCTTCTACTGGTCATAAAATGGGGATCGGTTTTCTATTGTCATGAAGTAATAAACTGATCCCCCACTAATCACTACTTAATAATATAATACATTTCTTCCCGCTTTAGCTATGAGTCAAATAATAGGACTGATTGGGTTCTATAGCCTTGGCTGGCAACCAGTCTTCCACAGAAAGCAATGGCAACCTAATGCGGGATAATCTTCTGCCCAGTCGGTCATATCTCTTTCGAGACATGATCGCCCAAAGCGTGTATCACGTATGGCATTTAACTGACTGACTGAGTTTCATTGGTAACTGAATGTTGTAGAGTGATGATCTCTCTAATTGCGATGAAAAGCAATCGAAATTAAAATGAAAGGAAAGCTTAACGAGCATTTATTATGGTCCAAAATGTTTCATTTAATAAAAATTCACAATATTACTACGATATGAAAATGAATTAAAATTTACGATCACGACTTTTGCAACTTATTAAGGTCTTTAGAGCAGTGGGGTTAATAGCAAAATAAACTGGACTCTAAGTTCAATGCTTGCTGGGCGTGGAGTTAGCAACTACTTGTTTCAGAAACGGTGGCTCTGTACTCTAGAGAGGAGGTTACAGGGTTGGCAACAACAGGAAGAGCCAGAATTCAACGTGTTCCCAAAACAAAAACTTGCTTAATGTTGGATACATTTATATGTACTATCGATAAATAATATATTGAGCAGCACAGTTATGAAATGGGCATGTTTTGAGATTTGTCTATATTTCTGAGATGTGGTAGTATTTACACAATTTATGTTATTCAGATTATTGTCCTCATCTTCGTTGCCATTTCCACAACGTCCTTGAGGATACATGGCCCAGTGGATATAAGCGTTGGTTAGTTCCAGTGACTTGACCCAAAGAGTTGTGAGTTCAATATCAGGTTACAGCAGGGTGTAAACAATTAACTTAGAGAGTTGGGTTAAAGGGAGATAAATTATGACTACCAGAAGGAGATTGGCACAAGGAATGAGAATGATATAACCTAGTGATTGTAATAAAGGTTTCGGTTCGAAATTCCTAGCACCTCAAGAAGGCCAGAGCGTACAACGGCCGAAACGTCGTAGAAATGGCAACGAAGTTAAGGACAATAATCTGAATAATATAAATAATGTTTTGAGATATCTTCAATCAGGTGAAACTCATTAGAGTTTGAAATGTGATCGACATGAATTCATCTTTTGTTCACGTTTGTTGACCCATATTCAATGAACAGAATACTTCTAAGAGTTTGGGTTTGAGTTTTGTTTAACGGCCTATCAACACCTCTGTGGGTTATTTAATGACAAAAAGGTAGAGTTTAAAGATATTTGTTTTAATGCTCGGTTATAGTAAGAAAGTTGATTTAGTCAGATTTTGAGGAAAAAATTTGTTTTTATTTTATTTTAGAAAACTGATGATGTCTTCTAGTTTCGTATTCAAAAATGTATTGCTGGTAATAATTGTTTTCCTTCAAAAATGTATGATGGCAATAATTTTTGTTCTTCAAAAATATGTAATGGTAATAACTTTTTTCTTCAAAAAATGTATTGTTGGTAATATTTTTCATTCAAAAATGTATATTTTTCTCTAAAAGTATATATATATATTTCTATGAAAGTGTATTTTTATACTTTCATAGTGTTTTGACCCCAGTTTGGGGGTTAGCTATTTAGCCATAGCTGGGACCCTAACAGGTGCTACCACGCCGGGTCACGGTGGATCTGGAAACAACAGCAATTAAGAGGTCGTCCCATGCTCCTCACAACCTCCCCATCATAGGCCTTGCTGCTAAATGTAGTTTACCGTCATACCCAGGACCGATTTCTAAGAAGTTTGTAAAACTTAGAAACATTCCTCATACAAACAAATTTTGCAAAAAGAGCAATAAAACGTCATGAAAATGCCATGTAAATTTCATGTCTGTAATAAAATTGTCAAAGATTGGAGTTAGAATGTCGTAAAACTCTTGACGACTTCGTGACCTTTACCTTACAGAGCGGCTCAAAACTAAATAAACCTCAACGGTAATATTTAAAGAAAATGCCTCTTTTTTACAAATCTTAATTAAACTATATATTTATGAAAAAAAAACTTTATTAAAACATTTACCATAACGTTCAAAAATTTTATCAGGCTGGAATAGAAATCTTAATTAAAAATTAAAGTGTGCAAAAGTAATTAAACCCTTATATTTACACTCAGGATGTTGTTGTGCAGTGGATATCAACTCGGAACGAGAAATCGGTGAGCCGAGTTCGAATTCCAGTTGAATTCTTTGCATTCACTTACTCGTAAATACCCTTGAGAAAGGTATTAACCCATCTCTTCCCTCCATTTATGGGTTAAATAACAGGACAGACTAGGTTCTATAGCCTTGGCTGGCAACCAGTCTACCGCAGAATGTAATGGCAACCTACTGCGGGATAATCTTATGTCCAGTCAATCATGTTTCTTTCAAGACATGATCGCCTAATCGTGTTTCACGTATGGCATTTAACTGACTGATATTTACACTCTGTATTTATGTTTTACATGGTGGCCAGTGCAAATCATTGTTGTGTACGTGTTAAAATCAAAATGACAAGTGTTCATTTTTTGGTAAGCAGTGTTATACTGCAGTCAACTAATACAACTCATTATGTACGCAACAAAGTGAAGTTAGAGACTAAATTTTGTTTTAATACATGCTAAGATCAGAGATCCGAAGGCGAATTGGCATGGCGAAAGAAGCATTCCAGAAGTTGAGTAAAGTATTAAGAAACAGGACAATTTCACTAGAAACTAGGAAGAGAGTACTGGATTGCTACGTGCTGTCCGTGAATGCTGGACAATACCATCAAAGATGAAGGAAAAACTTGAAGCAACTGAAATGTGGTTCTACAGAAGGATGCTGTGAATATCATGGATCGATGATATGATGGAAACAGAAAGGAAATTAATACTGAGCATCAAGAGACAGCTGAAGTTCCTGGGACACGCAATGGGGAAGGAGGGCTTGGAGTATCTGATACTAACAGGCCAGATAGAGGGGAAAAGAGACAGGGGAAAGCAACGGATAACATATTTGAATAACCTAATCAGGTGGATGACGGAACTAGGGTTGCACGGTGTGACAGGAGAAGGCATGCTCACAGCCACCAGGGATAGGAAAACGTGGAAGGCCATGATCGCCTCCGTTCTGAAGGGACAGGGCACATAGAAGAAGAAGAAGAATAAGAAGAAGAAGAAGAAGAAGATATATGCCAACTGCTTATAAGAAATTATCATGTGGATATAAAGTGGGGGATTAAATCTATATTATAATCAATATATAAACTGAACCCTCATTTTATGGCCACGCTAGTTTCTATACATTTATATTCTAGATTTATGGGCTTGAGCTAGTGGATGGCAGAGCCGGGTTTGGGTGATGTAACAGAAGAAGGCGTGCTCAGAGCCACCAGTGATATGGAAACGTGAAAGGCCATGATCGCCTACGTTCTGAAGGGACAAGGCACATAGTAGAAGAAGAAGAAGATGAAACGAACTTTCTGAAGCTTTATAAAGTCGGACAGTTGAAGCCTATAATATTTCAGAAGGCTACAAAAGCTATGAAAAAGATTTCGAATTGATTGAATAGAGACGGGATTGGGTATTTGCTGTTGTTCAGAGCTGCCAAAATCTCTTGAACCGAACTTGCGATATCCTATACATTGTTCCATTCTATCAGCAAACGGTAACTTTGCTACTTTACGAGCAGAGACAAAGAGACGTTGTTGAAATTAGACGTGTCGCTCTGCTACAGCCGGGATTCCTGTGAGCTATAGCGGCCCAGCATGCATGTGAGAACCAAAGAGATAGACGTGATTTAACTTGGAATGAAAGTATCGATGTCGGCTTTCACACAAGACGAGACCTCAGAGTCGCATTTTTGAACAGAATGATTAAAACTTTCATTTCCAGGCAGGTCAAGAAAGAAATCACGGAATGGGTCCCAATTCACCCGTTGATAACAGAAAGATGTTCTGTTGGTAGGAGGTTCTTGACTGGTTTAATTAAGATTTGTTACTTATCTGGAAATAAGAGCCATTTTTCTATTATATTGGGGTTTCACCTACTTTTGCGCAGCGTTGTGTGTGCAATAAAAATGTCCTCAAGGTATGAAATCATTATAAGACTTTAAGCCAAGGTCTGAACAAGAAGAAACCATCTTCGGTCAGCTGATTTAAAGTTCTCTTCAATTAGCATTTCTTTATGTATTTCTTTATTCCTGCCGTAGTGAATTTAGTATTTCTTTATTCCTACCGTAGTGAATTTAGTATAACTTTATTACTACCGTAGTAAATTTACTACAACTTTATTCCTACAGTAGTGAATTTATTATTTCTTTATTCCTACGTAGTGAATTTAGTATAACTTTATTACTACCGTAGTAAATTTACTACAACTTTATTCCTACCGTAGTGAATTAAATATTTCTTTATTCCTACCGTAGTGAATTTATTATTTCTTTATTCCTACGTAGTGAATTTAGTATAACTTTATTACTACCGTAGTGAATTTAGTATTTCTTTATTCCTACGTAGTGAATTCAGTATAACTTTATTACTACCGTTGTAAATTTACTACAACTTTATTCCTACCGTAGTGAATTTATTATTTCTTTATTCCTACGTAGTGGATTTAGTATAACTTTATTACTACCGGAGTGAATTTAGTATTTCTTTATGCCTACCGTAGTGAATTTAATATAACTTTATTACTACCGTAGTGAATTTAGTATTTCTTTAGGTAACCTACCGTAGTGAATTGATAAGCAAGATCGTACTGCATATCAATTTACTGAAGTAAGGAACTTGCAGAATGTTTCAGTGACCGAGATAAATATACTACATTTCAAAAGGAGGTAACTGATTTCTACTGAGAGAACAGGGACTAACATCCTTATCTTGTTTGCCAACAAAGAAACAGTGGTGATCGTATTATCAAATCAATGATTCTTAAAGATACCAGTCAGTAGAAAAAATGTGCAAAAAAGAAACGTTGCTAAAAGTCAGTTTGAAATGCTTTCTAGTAAAATCTCAAATTGTGCCTTGGCAGCATTTACTTCTGAAAGTTAGACACTTCTTGGAAACCAGTCGTAAATTTACATATTATTAATAATTTACAAGTTTGTAAATACTACTGATGTATTTCAAGTTGACAGTTACTTAGCAAAACTTTTCCCTACTTAAGGTCGATATTAATTCCCACCGGCCCCCAGCTAAATAAAGGCGATTGAAAGGCCAATCAGAAATAATCACAGAAATTTACGTTTTTAATCGATTTCACTCCATGCAAGGTATTAAAGCCTCTAAAAGTTAAAGGATTACTGGATGTGAAAGAATTACAAAACAAAAATAGTATTGAGGAACCAGAACTGATGAATGTTCGGGTCCCTCAAATTATTGTACTATTAGTCATTTACCTTTTTTGGTAAAGTCCTAGAGGTCCTAATCAACTTCACATTGGTTAATCATTTAACTTAACGCAGCCTTCTTTCAGAAAACAATATGGCTTTTGTTACTCTACGTCTACCGCCGATGTGTTGTCGATTATTGGCGGATTCGTCTGTTAAGATTTAGATGAAAATTTCGAATCTCCAGCTGTGTCTTTAGATTTTTTTAAAGCGAGTTCAAGACAATAAAGCCACTAAGACAAAAGAAGAGTTATTGAGTGTAGAAGAATTAGAAAATAGAAACATTAACAAAGGGCAAGAACATAAAGAAAGTAATCAGGAGGACAGTAGATAGCGATTGACATTTGTTAAATTTTTGAAAATTAAAGTTGACTGGAAAGTATAAGAGAATTCCATAAGCGAGAAGTGCAAGAAAAGAAACTGTTAGCATAGAACTTACGGTTGCATCTCGCCAATTCAACAATAAACTGATGAGAAATAATCGCCAGTCTGGTACTGAATTTCAATTCCGAGAGTCTTGGTATCATAGCGAAGATCTCATCCGAACAATTACTATGAAAGTTGTTTATATAAAAGACACAGGGAGGCACATTTACGGCAGTGAGGAAGTGACTGAAGCCAAGACGTCAGATCATGACCAATAATATTGCAGACTCCTCTTTGGATTTTAATCTTTATATATTTAGCAGAAGCACCAGACAGGTGGCAGCAATATTCGAGGTATGGATGAATGGTAGACTTATAGATATGTAAGATAGATTCTGGAGAGAAAAATGTTTAACAAGGCACAGTTAACCAACTTTAAACAAATCTTTTTCAGGATAATCATCAGCACTTTTGTCACTACGAAGATAGTGTCTGTTCACGCATACGCAGTAAAGTCCTCTCTAATAGGTTGCCAAATTACATCAAAGCCTCGCAACTGATTCACAACAAATTCAAAATAGATTTTTACTTTCTGGATACTGAAGACACTTTTATTTGCTGATAGGCGATTTTAAATTCATTTCAAAGAAGCTCTTGAGCGCTGGGCGAAGTTTTATGACGCGTCTGTACCCATAAGAAAAGACAATTAATTTTTGACAATAAATAATAATTTCAATATATTTTATGCTAATTTTGATCCCATGAAGAGTGGGTTGGTTGGTTGGTTGGTTGGTTGGTTGGTTGGTTGGTTGGTTGGTTGGTTGATTTATTTAACCAGCATATCAACCTTCATTAAGTCATTTAATGCTGAAAATCATTTTGATTTGTTTTATTTAGTTTATTTGTTTTATTGTTTTTGTTTGTTTTTTTTTTTTGTTTTTTTTTCAAAAATGTTTTGTTGGTAACGTTTTTTATTCAAAAAAGTTTTGTTGGCAACTTTTTTCATTCAAAAAAGTTTTGTTGAATACTTTTATAGCATTTTGAACCCAGTTTGGGGGTCAACTATTTACCCATAGCTGGGACCCTAACAAGTGCTACCACTCCGGGTCAGAGTGGACCTAGGAACAACAGCAATTAAGAGGTGGTTTCATGCTCCTCACAACCTCCCAATCGGAGACCTTGCTGCCGAATGCAGTTTATCGTCATACCCAGGACCTCCATGAAGAGTGGGAAATAATTTCTTACTTTTAAGCCTATAAAGCGCAAAATCCAGTTTCTCACGCTTATTTTTCTGTGGCATAGTTGAGTCTTATTAACATATTTTTAATTTTTTGTTGTTTTTGATTTTCGTTATTGTGTTTATCCCCTCCCCCTCATTTCATAATATGTTTTTTGTGTGTGTGAAAAAAGAACATTTCTTGCCATATGAAATGTTTATGTCATGGGTGTTTTTAGTAGGATCCCTGCGAAAGAAAAAAAACGGTATTGTGGTATAAGTTGGATTGAATGGTGATGAATGCGTTCTTGTGGCAATTGAGTCAATTGTTAGAATGAATGAGTTGTGAATCAGATTCACAGGATAGTCAGTGACGACCAGACTTTTCTCGCTTTGGCCTTGTGTCACGTGTGATATAATATCATTTCAAAATGAACAAACTCATAAATCGTTATCATTCTGCACCAAATGATGGAAAAAATCACATCTAAATGGCATTTCACAACGCTGGATTAAGATCAAACAATAAGCCGAATAACATGATCCCCCAGATTTACGTTTTCCTGGGGGGTCATGGAAAAATAGATAAGCGAAATTCATTAAAATCAGCAGGCGAATATTTAAAATTCCACAAAAATCGAATAGCTTATAAACTGATTATTTTAAGACGCGCTTAAAAATCGTTGCAGTTAAGCCCGATAATAACTCGCTTACAATTGAAAAGTTCTGTTATAATCTAAACTTCTTTTATAAATGGAACTTTGTCTCTGTGTGTATGTGTGTGTGTCCGTTACCTATAGACTCCGAAACGGCTGAACCGATTTTCTTGAAAATTTACACAGTTGTGCTATAAGCGTCTGCGAGTGTTCTTAGCTAGGTTTTGTGTCTATAAATATCGAAAATCAATAATCGAAAAAATCGGGTTATAGAAGGAGTGGTCCGGTTTTAATCAAATTTGATATACTCATAGACAAAGACATAAGAAACGATATTCAGAAGTTTCAAGCTTGCAGTTCTTACAATAGTGCAGAAAATCGATAATATATATATAAAAGCTTTCATTACACCCGAGCAACGCCGGGCTATACTGCTAGTTATTTATAAATAAATAAGTAAATGAAAACTATTCCGCAATTAGTCAAACGCTAATTTTATTTAAAGATTTGTTAGTTTTATTTCCACTGTTAGTTACTATTCGCATGAATGGTTAAGATGGTCAATTTAAAAGATATCTTTTTGGGGTTATTATACATTGAAGACTAAGGGACTTCGATTATATTTATCAAATTGGCCTTGTGCCAAACACAACCGGATTCTCCACAATTTATCAGGAGGTTGAAAGAATGAATGTGTTTCGTTTGTAAAATAAGTGGAATTTTATTAACCGAACAAAATAACATCAATTTGTGAGAGTTAAAATTTCAAAGAGAAAACATAGCCCGTGGTTAAGTGAATGCAAAGTTCTAGTTTTAAGTCGCAGAATGTGTTTATGCAGAATTAACAGGATTACTAACAACGTTCGTGTTCCTTTCCTTAAAGGAAAATTGTACTTATCAGGGATTAATTTTTATGACTCACTTGAAGTAACATGTTGTTGTTGTTGTTGTTGTTGTTGTTGTTGTTATCTTTTTAAATGATTAAATTTACTATGTCCAGTAAGAAAATACTGTGGTGTATTTCAAACAGAAAATATATTGATTTGAATCTAAAGTCTTTCAATTTTTTTTTTTAATCTTTCTATTTTTGACCATTTTTGTGCGATCGATCCAAAGTTGAACTTTCTGACCTTTCCGCAGTATTTTAAATCTGATAACAGCTTGACAGATTAAGGATAAGTGTATGACGATCACAAGTAACATGATTGTACAAATGTTTTTCCTGTAAGAGGAAGAAACATTGAAGCACATGACTTTTTAATATACACATAGAAATTACCATACAAAAAACTTCAAATCGAGAAAAAAAAATTAATTTAATTTAAAGATACGAAGGCATGATGATCTGTATTGAACCTTTTCAATGTTCGATTAGTAAATATAATTTTCACTTAATAAATTAATAAACTAACGACAACAAATCATTGAAGTATTTTTTAAATATTTTTGAAACTTTAAAAAAGTATTCTAATTAAAAGAAGATGAAAGTTCTTTTATAATTTCATTAGTAATCGAATGTTTTATTCTTCAGACTATAATGTCCTCATAACATATTATTTATTAAAGCAATTTAAAGTGCATCAAATAAAATTATGTCGTAGTTTCATTGCATTGTTTATTATAATATTCGGATCAGATTTTCGGAAATAAATGCAAAATATTTTTTAAAATAATAAATTATTTACATACCCAATGGATCGTGCGTTTAACTAATAAAAACAACTTTCCCAACAAAATTTATTTTCTTAAAATTTCATGAATTTACGTGGGGGGGGGGGGGGGGTTATAGATGTAAGAAAAATATTTTTACCAAGATTTTTTTAAAATAATTATTTCAAAAATAATTTCATTTATTTGTGAATAAGTGCTGAATGTTTCATTAAAATCTGAAAATTATTTGATTTTTGCAAGAATTTTCAAATCTATGTATTTGTCACCGGAAAAAAAAACTAAGTTATGTTATATTACGTTTTCCATTGTAAATTCCATTGTAATTTCTCGTAACGATTTGGATAACCGCTAACTAATCAGAACAAGATATTTGCCAAAAGTTCCAACGTGTTAGAAGGAATTCCAAATTTTAAAAATAATTTAAAAATACGTTGATCTTTCCTCTTAATAATAACATAAACATTTGATAGAAAAAGTTCGTTTTTATCAAGTTTTGGGACTTTTTTGTTCATACTATGCTGTTTTTTCAGCCATTTAATGTAAGTTCCTATTTTAATGCAATATGTTTTCCTTCATATTTTTTCAGTGCCTCAGTATTCGTTAATATCACCTATTGTATTCTACCCTTCCCTTAATGGTTGGGCGTTTATGTAGTACCTATGCTTTAGCTATGCTAATTAGGCAGTCATTTACATATCACAACAAAAATGGTAGTCATTTTGAACAGTTTCCATAAAAGTTTCGAATATATAATGCATTAGTTGTTTGTATTTTAATATTTATCTGTAGCTGTTAAGAAAAAAGTTCTGATAGTTTTATATTTTATTTTCAAAAATATAGCAATAACTTATCAATATATTAACAGGTTTTCCTATATTTTAGGTATATCGTTCTGTCTTGTATTTGTAAAATCCACAATTTCACATGCAGTTTTGTGTTTTTACAATTTCTTCTCTGAGATGACGAGAAATCAATGTGGCGATTATTCGCTTGTAAAGACGAATTTCTACGAGGAATTTACTTAATAAAACACGAAAAAGATCTGAAATTGGGTTCGAGGCTAGCTGACCTTTGGACATTTTCTCTATAAATTTAGGTTGAGTAAGATCGATAAAAATTATGCATTATATCTAATTCTAAAATTTAAAATATTAACATAAAAAAATAATAAACATGAAATTCGATTTTTAGATTTTTAAGCTATTGCACTCTATTGGATTTCTTTCCAATAAACTGTGAAGGGAATTTGAAAATTAAAAAAGAAATTAAAAACATTTTCTTTGCGACTATCTCCGAGAATGACGTAAGAATTGCTGAAGTATTAAATGAAGGAGGTGAAAAAAAATACAAAATATATAACCTCCGACGCAAAATTTTTGGTTTCGTTTCGACCAACTGACATTTCTTTTTGCAAAAGTTGCCTTTCCCCGTGACCTTTCAAGCAATGGTACTTATGACTCAATGGCAGAGCATCGTATCATTGGCTACAATATCCGGATTTCATTCACTGGATTTATAAAGGCTCGTTAGCCATCACTTATTGCTGAAGAAGACATAATCATGGACATTTAACTTAAGGGTAAAACCCAATTAAAGAATTAAAGCAGTAAAAAATATTTTAGATGCTTAAAAGGCATAAATACAAATGAAATTTTAGCACTCCTCATCTACGTCCTGCTCGATATATATATATATATATATATATATATATATATAAAGTATCGCACATTAGATGCTGGTGTTAATAAATATACAATTTAATCCTCACGTGCTGACGGTAAGAAACAAATTGTATCTTTACCATTAATATATGTGTGAGCCGGTCTATGTGTTTATATATTTACAGAGAGAACGAGCGTAATAGAGGGTAAGATCAAAATAAGGAGGTCAGAAATATTCTTGGGTCGACCAAAAAAACTTTCCAAAGAATTTTGACCAGATTTTAGAAAGTGTTTACGGCTGTGAACCTTACATTATCACTTCATATATATATATATATATATATATATATATATATATATATATATATATATTAATTGTTTAATTTATAATTTTCTTTAATCTTTATTCTTATTTTTAATTTATTTTATTTTATTTAGTTTATCGATACCTAGAGGTATCTTTAATTAGATTAACTTTATTAAAACATTTTTAATTCTTATATCTACTTTTTCGCCCTAAATATGCTTTTTCTAAAACGTCCCTTTCTTCTAATACTTTAACCCATGTATAAGGTTAGTTTTGTTTGACACGTATTGAGCGTTTCTAATATGAAAATGTTTTCTTTTTTTCCTTTCTTTTCTCCTCTTACCTCGTCTTTATTTTTCTTACCTCCCACTTCCCTTTCTCTTTTTGTTTAACTCTATTCTCAATTTAACACCACTTTTTACCCCGTTTCCTTTGTAAAGCTAGACGAAACCAAATTTTCCATTTCTTCACTTACAACTTTATCTAAAAGTTAAAATCTAAAATTAGACATGATTTACTTCCGAAATTTTTTGTGACGTAAATTTCTGAAATCTTAACCGTCATTTTTTATTGTTATTTTTTTTTTTTTTTTTTATTCTCTCATTTTATTCTTATTTTTATTTCCATTTTGAAAGATGCACGGTTACTGAGGATATGTGAAATCTCTCTGAGGGATTTCATGTTGAAATGTTCATTCAACATTTTTGAATATTGAAAATTTATTTTATTTTATATATATATATATATATATATATATATGTGTGTGTGTGTGTGTGTGTGTGTGTGTGTGTGTGTGCATACGTATATATATATATATATATATATATATATATATATATATATAGTATATCGAGGCAGCAAGTAATTTTCTAAATATATGCTGTTAAATATAAGAGACAATGAATGTCTATTATGTTTAATCATGAGCCATTCTAAACGTCTTATTTTTGCTTAATTTCAGTTGAAAATAAAGACAAAAATTCTCCAACATTTGGATAATTATTTATTAGTTTTCTTCTAAGCTTTCGGCTCACATGAGCCATCTTCAGAGAGGTCGTTCAAACTGAAATATTATAAAATCCACCATCACCGACGATTTTATTTTGTGTTGACATAAAACTCCGCTTGGCAACGGCAATAGTTACCAAAAATAATAAACGCAGTTCTTAAGTTTGCGATGCGGTTTTATGACGTCACACCGCGGGATAGCGCGAAATGACAACAAAACCATGTAGTCAGATATGTTATTTCCTGTTTTAAAGTTGATTTTATTGAGTGTTTCGATTGGATGTACATGGCCTCCAATATCTGCAGGTTCCTCTTACTGTGTGTATGAGTAAGGATCACCGTATTGTTGACCAAAATCTGTTTGATATTACCTACATGTTTGTTTTTCAGAGAAATGTTGTTTAATAGTATTCTGATCAGAAAGATGACATGTAAGTCTACGGGAGAGCGTGGTTGTAGTAAAACCAATATATGTACTAGGTTTTTGATTAGTATCAGAGATGCAATCTCTGAATGGGCATCTAAATTGGTACACTACATTGGTTTTTGTAGAGAACTGCGTTCATCTTAAACTGGACTCTAAACGACATCAGGCGAATGGATTCTAAAACAAGAAAGCTTCTTTCTAAGCATAAGATGCATCATCCGTAAAGAAGGTGGAAGAGGTCTTATTCAACTAGAATTGTCATACAAGACAACAACTATTGGCTTACTAACATACACAGAAAAAATTCAATAATAAAAGAAGGCAGTAAATACAAACAAGATTTACATTTAGTAGACTCTGTAGAAAAGCAAACCCGAAGCCAAGAACCAACTATTGCGGCAAAAATATATGAAAATGAAAGCCAAAGATAAAGCTCTTGAACAGATGAAACAGCGCTGGCAAGACAAACCTCTGCATGGCCAATATCCAGAACGTGGCAATAAATCCAATGTTGATAAAGTTAATACTCATCGATGGTTACGTGCACCTGGATTAAAGTCTGAGACTGAAGGCTTTATTCTTGCAGCGCAAGACCAAAGTCTTTTCACTAGGAACTTTCAGGCAAATATTACACATAATAATGTAGATCCTAAATGCAGGTCATGTGATATGCCAAAAATTTTAAACTGGAAAAAGAAAACGATAAAACAGAAAAAAATAAACAAGAAGGAAAAAAGAAGAGAAAAGATGCAAGATTGAAGATGAAGAAAAGGGAAAAACTAGCAAAGAAAAATTCAAACGCTAGAAAAGATAAAATAGTCAAAAGAACAGAAAAGAAAAGATGATCAAAACCAAAATAAAAAATGAGAATAATGATAAAAATATAAAACATTCTTAAGGGGATTTTTTATAAATACACAGAAAAGAATAATAATTTTTTTTTAAATTCCAGTTCAATAACCGATTTTTTTTAGTTTAAAAACGAGCAAATAGTGAAATATTGAGATACATTCAAATATATTTAAAGGTATGGAAGATTCTATACTTGCAAAAATTAGTTATTTTAATACGTTGGTTCAATAAGTCAATTTTGGGGATTTTTATTATATTGATTTTTTCTTGTAAGCAAAGGAAATATATTTCATGAAACGGTTCACATGTTCGATCTTTAGTTATTATTTTCCATTTAACTGTAGGAGTTTTATTTGCATATTTCAATTGCCAGTGGTATTTAGAGAGAAAAGGAGAATTATTATATGTTTTATTATTGAAAGATAAATTATGCTGGTAAAATCGAGACTTAAAAATATTATTAGTACATCCAATATAATGTTTTGTAATATTAGGAGTTTTATTATAGAGATGATAGCTAGGTATACAATGGAATCTGTAAGGTATTTTTGCAAGGACATACGTTAGGGTTATGACAATTGCTGGAACTTGTGTTGTTATTATTATTATTATTACTATCCATTCCCGCTCCACCATTCATCTGCTCGAATCCATCAAGTATGTGGTGCACTGCTTTCCTTTGCTCCCTCATTCTCACCGTCTGTCCCGTGAGCATCAGATTCTCTAAGCCCTCCTTCCTCATTACATATCCCAGAAACTTCAGCAGTCTTTTCCTGATGTTAAGTATCAGTTTTCTTTTTGTGTCCAACCTCTCCAAGACCTCGTCATTGCTCGCGTGCTCCGTCCATGGTATCCTCAACATCCTTCTGTAGAAACACATTTCGGTTGCTTCAAATCTTTCCTTCATCTTTGATGAAATTGTCTATTTTTTGCTGCCATATTGAAGAACAGATATCACATAACAATCCAGTACTCTCTTCTTTGCTTCCAGTGAAATCTTCCTGTCTCTTAATACTCTACTCAGCTTCTGGAATGCATCATTGGCCATCAATACGCCTCCCCGGATCTCGGTATTTCACTTTCAGGTTCAGAATCTCATCTGTGAGCCACTCATTTTTCCTTTTTCATCTGTTTTTCTTTGGGACTATGTCATTGGCCGATGTCACTAATACTTCTTTTAAAGCGTCTCATGCTGTATTTCCGTTTTTAATTTGTCCCTCGTATATTTTTGTCACTCTATCAATGTATTATTTTTTTCTTCAGATTGAGGTCATTCACGGGCGTGTTGTATTGCAGTCTGGGTGCTGCATTAGGCGTCTTCATTCTTCGTAGTTTCACCTTTAGTTAGCATATAATCGGGAAGTGGTTGCTTCCACAGCCGGAACTTGGATGAGTTTTACAATGAACAACTGCATTCCTGAATCTCCTGTTTATTGTTATGTAATCAATTTGTTTGTTTGTTTGTTTGTTTGTTTGTCACCTTCCGGGTTTCTCTATGTCTATAGCTGACTTGGGTGTTCTTTAAAGTATGTGTCGGTTATTAACTGGTCATTCGCTGTGCACTATGGGGACCCATTTTTCCGCTCGCTCATTGCGGTTTCTTAATGCAAAGTTGCCAAATGTTACCCCTTCCCGCTCTTTACCTGCTTTGGCATTGAGGTCGCCCATAATAATTCTAATTTCATGCAATTTACGAACCTAACCCTCCATTACGATCACTGGGATATATCATTCTCATTCCGTGTGCAAAGCCACTTCTGGTATTCATGAGTTATCTCTCTTTAACCTAACTTCCTAAATTATGTATTCACCACTGCTGTAGATTGGTATTGAACTCGCAACTCTTTGGGTCAAGTCACTGGAACTAACCAACGTCTCTATCCACTGAGCGATGTGTGAGGACAGCAGCAAGTTAATTTCTGGGACTTATAAACCTAATGTTTCAGTAATTGTTTTTTACCAGAGTTCATATTGCAATTTTTTGACGTTAATGATTTTCTCTAGTATTTTTTACCAGAGCTCATATTGCAATCTTTCTTGACGCTAATGGTTTTCTCTAACACTCCGTATTACTGGTTCCCATATTGTATTCAATTCGAAGTGCTCACATCCACAGCAGACAACTTGACTCCACACTTCACTCATTTGGAGTACCCACACCCAATTTCCCACATAGAACTGAGGCTCAACTGAGTAATATATATATATATATATATATATATATATATATATATATATATATATAAGGACCTACAATATGTGATTGAATCGGGTAGGGAAACGGCTCGTAAATTTGGATGCCTCCAAACAAAGCTGCTCTCCTTTAACCACTATAGAGAAACTTCCTTGACTATCATCAGAATAGATGACGCCAGTCTCCTAGAGAGCAACACACTTCGCCTCCTTGGCTTTACTCTCTCAAATGAAATGACTACATCGAGTCCATAGCTGCATCTACTGCTAGGAAGGTTGGGTCTCTGTGTCGGGACAGAAAGTTTTTCTCAATAGAATTCATTTTGCACATTTATAAATCTAACATTCATTTGTGCATTGAATACTGTTGCTATATCTGGTCGAGTGCTCCTGCTATTCATCTTGAGGTTCTCGAAAAAAATCTAAAAGAGGATCTGCAATATAATCGATCCTGACTTAGAAGCTGGTTTTCAGTCACTTTCTCACCGATCTGATGTGGCTTCCCTCTGTCTTTTTTACAAGTATTTCATGGTAACTGCTCTGACCAGCTTTTTTCTCTGGTTCCTTGACCACATGTATTTATTCGTGTTACTAGGTTGGCATCAAGGTCCCTACCTTTTTACCGTTGAAATAGTTAAATTTAAACACATCTATTCTAATAGTTTCTTTTCTCGCACTTTCCGTTTGTGGAACTCTCTACCGTTTGCTTGCTTTTCTGGTAGCTATAATTTCCAAAAGTTTAAATGCAACATCAATTGCCATCTTCTATCTCCTTGATTCCCATCAGTCCCTTATCCTTTCTTCGGTCTCCCCTGTACCTTGTTTTTTCTCTCACTCTAAACCCCTGTGTACCAATGGCATTTCCGCCTTGCTTGGGGTGAAATGATTGTAAAAAAAGATCTAAACTACAGAGAACCAATATTATTTACGAGTTTACATGTCCTTGTGTTTTTTTATCAATCCAAATTCGTAAATAATTACATTGGATATACTACAACTCGTTTAACAAGAAAACTCACGTTGATTCTTCCTGACCACAGTTCATTCGATCTCATTAAAGCACACATAGAAACCTATTAAATTCTACTGGCAACACACCCATTTATAACACAAATATTATAAGATCATCTACTTGTAAAAAAGGCTCAAAATAATGGAAAAATAATTGATGAAAAAGAAACGTCCAACACTTAATAACCTTAATTATGAACAAGGCAACAATGTGCTTACAATCCTATGACTCTACATACACCTTATATATTCAGCTAAAAGCAAAATAGAATTCATCCTTGATAATGGCTAAAAGTATATCCGAAATCGCTTGAAGAAATAAAACATTCGGACAACTTTTATATCATTTATGTTCTAAATAGAAAAACAATTATAAGATCACATGAAAAATGATATAAAAACTTAACCATAGCACTTTATCTGCCATTTTTAATGAAACTTGCATATATATATATATATATATATATATATATATATATATATATATAAAGTCTCGTTAAAAATGTTAGACAAGGTGCTATGGTTAAGTTTTTTTATATAATTTTTCATGTGATTTTGAATTTTTTTTCTTTTTAGAAAAAAACGGTAGCTAGCATCTACGCATCGTTCATTCAGCATTGAAATAGAACACTCTCGGACACTGGAGTATGAATACATTGTATATAACACGCTAAAAATTTGCCGACTTCTACAATAGCTCAGAGGTAAAATCAACGATTGACGCCAATTCGGTCAGGTTTCAACTTGGCAAAAAAGCAATGAGGTGTTAACCGTACTGATGAGCTGTGATACAGCGAAACAGATCTGTCGGCGGATGACAATATATATATATATATATATATATATATATATATATACATATATATATATATAAATATATATAATGGGTATTGATTACACATGTGTGTGTGTCTGTGTGTGTATATATGTGTATAATCGATATCCATTTTCTGAAAAGAAAAATGGCAGTTAATATCATCCATTCCGAGCATAGCTTCTCAGATTGACATTCGAAACTAGACGTTGACATTCATTCACTTTCAGAATATGAACGTCATTCAGGTTTCACTTTTCAACAATAACTATTTATGCTCTTATAAAATCAACGCAAGCAATGATGAAAATATCGCTTTATATTTGTAACTAAGTGACGATCTATAAAGAGAAGCATTGACCGAATTAAACATCGCTTTTTAACAGAGAACAAAAGAAAGTGTTATTTCAGGTGGCTGAAAGAGGGAACAGGCGATATTTGGCGCGCAGCCCAATCAAACTGTCCATCAACTCGACTAAATGGAGCCGTTCGGGTTATAAACATTTGAAACTTTCCGGAAATTTCGCATCGTTGCTCAGCGTCTCTATCGCTTCGAACACTGAATATTTCAAAATAAATAGAATAAATGTTTTAGCGATCTTTTTTTAGACGGCTTTGAACTTTTGTAGAATAAGGTAGTTGATTGTCCAACCGTAACACCCCATCAATTAGCTAGTGGAGCACAGTGTTAATACAAGCATATAATTGAAAAGTAAAGTGTAACATATCTATACCTAAATGTAGATATATAGGTAGGTAAGTACATTTATAATACGATGTCTAAGAGTGTAACATAAAACGTAACCGAATTTTTTATTTGAAAGTTTCACTGCTTAATGTTTGATCTATGGCTAACATTCACCACCGAATTAAATTGTATTAACAAGGAATAAGATTATGTTTAAACTAGCAGTATAGCCCGGCGTTGCTCGGGTGTAATGAAAGCTTTAAAACTAATCCATGGTCCTGGAGCTCAGACTCTTTGGACGTTGGCACGAAAGACTAAAAAGCGATAGTTGTTTCCAGTTAAAGCGAAACCGTAGACTGAAAAAAAATGAATGGATGTAAGTCAAATTTGGATTTCCTGGTATCGATATCAAATAAGTTTTTTTCGTCGTAGACTGAATTTTGGGGTCTAAATAAGTCCTCTGAGTAAATGGTATCATGTCTGAGACTAAGAACTACAATTATACCTACTTAGAGCCAAACCCGAAGCAAAAACTAAAATAAAAGGGCTGAAAAAATACAGACATACAGGCAGATAAACAGACATACACACAAACATCTTGCCTTTTATATATATATATATATATATATATATATATATATATATATATATATATATATATATTATCGATTTTCTGCATTATTGTAAGAACTGCAACCTTGAAACTGCTGAATATCGTTTCTTATGTCTTTGTCTATGAGTGTATCAAATTTGATTAAAATCAGACCACTCCTTCTATAACCCGATTTTTTCGATCATCGATTTTCGATATTTGTCAGGGGTACCTCGACACAAAACGTAGCTAAGAACACTCGCAGACGCTTATAGGACAACTGTATAAATTGTCAAGAAAATCGGTTCAGCCGTTTCGGAGTCTGTAGGTAACGGACACAACACACACACAAAGTTCCATTTATAAATAAGTTCCATTTATAAATAAGTTCAGATAAATGTTTCTTGTTTAAAATAAATTTTGTTTTTATCATTAATCTAGGGATTCAATATTGAAGTATATGTCAATATTGAAGTATATGTGTCTGTGTGGTCCGTATAAGCATTGAGGTACGTAAGAGCACTGAGGTACATATTATTATTGTAGTATGTTAGTGATTGACGTATATAAGACATTTAGTTACGTATAAACTTACTGAGGAAAAAATGTAATCGAACTATTTGGTTATTTGTCGATTGTTATCGAGCCCTTAGCTGTCAGTGAAGTTGTGAACGAATTTTCGGCGCTTTACGCCCTCGTCAGGTTGATGCCTGAAGTTCTCGAGTGTTGTTCGCCGTATCTATAGCAAAATTGGTGTTAAAAAATAAGTGTTAAAAATCGGTGTTAGAAAATTGTCAAGAAGGGGAGGGGGATTATCTATATATATATTTATTCATATATTATATATATGTTATATATATATATAAATATATATTTTCCCCGGTGTAGGGGAGAAGATTAAAAAATTATATTTTGGTTTTCGTGGTAGGATGAGTGGGGGGGTGTTGTACATTATTTATGGGGCTGGTGTGGCGGGGGAAATTGGGTGTGTGTTTACTTATATAATATATATTCTTATGCCATAATTATTGTGGTAAAATGAGGGGTGCAGAAATTAAATTGAAGTTGTAAAATTATGAAATTATAAAATAGAAGAAAATTATTAAAAATATATATATATATATTTATATATATAACTATTATAATGTATATAAAATATATGAATAAATATATAGATAATCTCCCCTCCCCCTCATGACAATTTTCTAACACCAATTTTTAACACTTATTTTTTTTCATATTTATTTTTTAACAGTAATTTTGCTATAAATACGGCGGACTATCACTCGAGAAATTCAGTCGTTAATATGACGAGGGTGTAGGGCGCCGAAAATTTGTTCACAACTTCACTGACAGCTAAGGGATCGACAACAATCAACAAATAACCAAATAATTCAACAATGCTGCTCAAAAGGAATATGAATAGGTTGTGTAATCAAATTAATGTAACAAATGTCAAGAGTAAAAGTGCTGAAGCCATGTTGCCAAAGACTCACCTGTGTCAATCTACTCGCGTAGGATGGTAGACTATCGTCTTCCAAGAACCCACTTATTCCAGGAATTAATCTATTCAATGGAGAAATTGAGCTTCACTGAAGAACTAGGACTCCTTGAAAATTGCTCTAACTTCCAATGAATTTAAACTAAACCAATGAGCAACAAAGGCAGTTGAAAGGCTAACTTGAGAACGCATTATCTGTCAGACATCTTTTCTGTTTGAGTCAAAATCTCAGAGAAAGAAAAACATTGAAGAATACTTAATGATAAAATAATAGATGCATTGAAGTTTTTCAAGAGATTAATAATGAATATACGCGTGATTATATACAATTAATAACATATTTTATTGCCTAAACCAAAACATCATCATCGTTTAGCATCCATTTTCATGTTAGCATGGGTTGGACGGGGTTTTCGTGATGGTTCAGTAATTAATTGAATCATCATGAAATATTGGAGCGAGTTTTAAAGATGTATGGCCTTACTAACACCAACCAGTTTATGAGACTGGAAACTTACTGCTTTTATCGAGACATCATCTCTAGAAAGATTACCTATTAAAGTGAAAGAGTTCAGCCTACGCTATTCTTCACAGAATAGATGTAGAAGTTTTTATTTCAGAGATTTCTTTCTCTTAGAAAAGTTACTATCCAAAACTAAAGACCCTTGCCCAGCCTAACTTTTTCCCCCTTAAATGACCCCAGTTTGGGTGTTAGCTATTTGCCCATAGCTGGGACCCTAAAAGATGCTATCACCCCGGGTCAGCAGAGTGGATCTGGGCACAACGGCAATTAAGAGGTGGTTCAATGCTCCTCTAAACCTTCCGATCAGAGGCCTTGCTCTCGGATATAGTTTATCGTCATACATAAGAAAAAACGTTATTTGAAAAATTTAGCTGATTTAAATTTCAGTTAATTAATTAATCTGAAATGAAGCAATTTTCCATACATATTTAAATTTTAACATAAAAAAGAAGCTATTAGACTCCTACGGAGTGAAGTTTTAGGAGGAGTGTTATGGTGAACTCACCTGTCTAGGAATAGTGGACTCTCCCTCCTAATATAAGTAACAGTGTAACAAGTAATCAGGGAGAAAATACGAGTCGGCGAACTGGCAAGTTCCTCTGTGTTACTACGTGATAATATAAAGTTCCCACCTGTACGTCGAACCTAAGGAACCGACATTTGTACTTACATTCAACGCACAATCTTCTATATTGTACTCCACAAACAGGATTCGAACAAACTTCACGTGTCCACAACAGCTTCGTGACGAACTATTCGAAGTCACTGCAGCCTTTTTCCTGCACATCAAATTAGCGTTTAGGTCCTCGAATTCGTTACGGACCTCCTCCACAACAACCTGAGTACTAGGTATTCGGACTCCTTGCTGAAGCCCCACTATTCTGGCAATGGAGAATGTTAAAAATCTATTTTTGGAATTTATAAAATTCCAAGGAGAACAACAAACAAAGGCTCAGGAAAGATTGGAGTAGTTTATACTGGAACAACAGAAAATCCAAAGTGAGCAACAAGCAAAAACTCTGGAGCAACAAATGAAATTTCAAGAAAAGATGGAAAAAATTCAGCTAGATTTTCAAAAACAAATTCTTGAAATTAATCTGAAATAAAGCAATTTTTGTAATATATATGTGAATTTTAAGATCATCATCAGATCCGTTTCGACTTTTGATGTCACGCAGCAAAATAGGTGGAATTTCTCATCTTCATAAAACCTAAAACTCCCTATCCTTTGCTAATTCACGAAATGCTGCTGGTTTCCCAACCTCTTCAAAGTTTTTACGGCGAATTATGGCATTATTGATAGTTCTTTGAATGTCGTTAATAAATATATATATTATGGTTGTTCTTCCAGTATCTATTGTCACATGCCTACCTCGACGATAACCATCAAGATGATTACACGTCAATTCAGGAATATTTACATTTCCACATCTATGGACAGATACGGGTTATCTGTCCTAGATCATGACAAATGGATAATGATAAACAAAAATAATAAAATAAGATTGCTGTTTGATTGATATAATCGAATGGCAGTTTTCCCAGGTCTGCTTCAATATCAACACGGGCGCTGACCAACAATTCAAGGATGAACGACAAGACGAGAAGATTTTGATACAAAATTTTAATAAGTAATGAAATTTTAAAATAAAAAAATTTAAGTATGAATAAGAATGTCCAATGACCTGAACCTCAAAACATATATTCGGATACCCAATGTAATCAAAATAACAATTTACAATACATATCAACAAATATGAATGAATACAGGCGAATACGAATGCAAGAGGTTAACACAAAATAAAAATGGGGTGAACCATATAATTCATAAACACGTCGTATGGTGTATGTGGTAGCATAATATTCGTGGAAGAATATAATAACTTATCTTTATATCAGTTCCTTCTCTCTTATTGAGTTGCAATTGAAAACGTTGTTTCTTTTCTGTGGCGGGTTCAGAAAATATGTAACTATCTCAGCCACTAAGTAGGCCATTAGTTATGGAGCGCTGCTTAAGGTGTCACGAAGTTAAAAACGCGTGACACGCCCTGACAAGCGAAATTAGTATATTAGTAATGTTCCGTGAAATTACATTCCTAAATATTGCTCTACGGTAAAGCGTCAGTAGGTATTTAGCAAGTCTGGCACAAGGCAAAAACTGTAGGAAAGTGACAAAATTATAATCTGTTATAGTTAGTATAGTATAATGAGTCCAATTTTGTTATGGTGACTTACCCATATGACACATTGAACTCTTCCAAACTATATACGAGTAGCAGTTCTACTTTGTAGAACGGAGAGTGGAATCTATTCCATTATAACTCTGAGAACCGCGCTAATAATAATCGTTCATTGGTACATGTGTGTGCTAATGTTTATGTAATATATTTGTTAAACACTATTCCCTTTTTATGTCTTTATTTGTGGCCCCAACGGACCACAATAACTTTGGTGACGAGGTCACAACAACTTGGCGACGAGGATTCTTACGGAACACGAGGATTCTTAAGAACCTGTGAGGACCCCAAAGGAACTGCGTGGAAATTGTTAAGATTGGTTTAACATTATACGAACGAAAACAAATTCTATTTTCGTCACGTTTTGTTCTACTCAACAGTATTAGGTAATCCAGAAAAGGAAATCGAACGAGAAAAAAAAGTGTAACTACCTTACACTAGACTTGAACGTGAGCCGCCAAACTAAGAGAATTCATGTTTTTCAAGAAAAAAAAGCACTCGTGATTCTCTAAGTGAGTAAGAAATTAAAGTTATTTTTTATTCACTTTCAATTATTTACTATTTTCGTTTTTCTGAGTGAGCAAAAAACTAAAGGTTTTTTTTTGTTTGTTTTTTGTTATTCAAAGAAAAGAGAAGTTTTCATTTGAATTTAATTTGTATTCAGTCAGTTAAGTGCCATGCGCGATACACGCTTTGGGCGATCATGTCTCGGAAGAGACATGACTGACTGGGCAGAAGATTATCCCGCAGTAGGTTGCCATTGCTTTCTGCGGTAGACTGGTTGCCGACCAAGGCTATAGAACCCAATCTGTCCTATTATTTAACCCATAACTGGAGGGAAGAGACGGATTAATACCTTTCCCAAGGGTATTTGCGCGTAAGTGAATGCAAGGAATTCAACTGGAATTCGAACTCGGTTCCCCGATTTCTTGTTCCAAGCCGATATCCACTGCGCCACAACGCACATCCGTTTTTGTATTCGGTTATCTTAAAAAAGATACATATATACATAGATGAATTTAAATCCACCATGCTCGATTTTCTTAAGTTCCAACTTAAACAGCAAAACCAACGGGAGCTTAAATGGCAAGAGAAGCAAGAACAATGGAAATTTAAATGGCAAGAAAAAAAAAGAAATTCAAAAACAAACTGCGACAGAACGAATAGAATTTCAAAAACAAGCTGAAAAAATGGCTTGAATTTCAAAAAAAAACTGAAGTCAAACATGAGAAACTCGAAGAAATTCTACTTCAAACTCAACAAGAGGAAAAAACTCGCTTAAACTGACAAATTGGGGACAAATTAGTGGAAAAGAAAATGCGTTCTCACAAAACATGATCTGGGGCGCAATATATTTACATTTACATATTCTCTGGACGAGGATAAAACCTTTGCCTCCTATTTTAAAAGTTTTAAGGATTTATATGCCACAGGTTGTATAAATTGGTCGGGCTCTAAAAAATTCGCCTTCTTCTCCGAAAATTGGGTACTACAGGGCACACCAAATTTGTTAATTGTATTTTACCCCGTAAAACAAGTGAATTGACATTCACTGAAGCGGCTAAACTTCTAAGAGAACTTTTTAGTCCTAAAACTTCACTCTTTCATAAGAAGTGGAAATGTATGAATTTAACCGGAAAACATACTGAAGATTTTACTATGTTCGCGTCGGCTGTGAACAAGCATTGCGACGATTTCAAACTGTCAGAATTGAGTGCAAATAATTTCAAGTATCTGATATTTGTTCAAGGACTCGTTTCGACTAAAGACGCTGAAATTAGATGTAATGTTCTAAATGAATTAGAAAATGAACCAAACCTTAGAAGTTTGGGTCACTATGTCGATCCAGGATGTTTTTTCCACCTGAATCCATCCTGCACATATACAAGTCAACCATCCGTCCGTGCATGGAGTACTGCTGCCATTTATGGTCAGGTGCCCCTGCCGTTCTTCTCAGTGTTCTTGACAGGCTCCAAAGGAGAGTCTGTAATGTGATATGTACTGATCTGGCGGCTCGACTGCAGCCACTTCCCCATCGTCGAAATGTGGTCTCCCTTTGTCTGTTCTATAAATACTTTCATGGCTTCTGCTCAGACGAACTTAAGTCACTGATGCCTCCTCAACAGGTGTTTACTCGTGCAACCAGACTGGCAACTGGGTCCCACCCATTCACAGTCAAGTTAGCCAAATGCAGACGACAATTCTACTCCTGCAGCTTCTTCTCTCACACTTCCCGCCTGTAGAACTCGCTCCCGTATTCTTGCTTTCCTGACGACTACAACCTCCAGAAATTTAAATGCAAAGTCAATACTCATCTACTAACCACTGGACTCGTGCTCTCTCCCCTCCCCTGTATAACCTTCCCTTTCTCTCCACATGTATCTGTCATCGCACCTGCTTTCTCAGCTTTCTATTGTTCCTTTCTAACTAGTTTGTACTCCTCACTCTTTTCTAATTAATCTTTTTACATTTTTGTAGCCCCCTGCACATCAGTGGTGTTTCCGCCTTGCTCGGGGTGAAATGATTAAAAAAAAAAACACGAAAGCCAGTGCAAAACAAGGTGTTTAGTTATTACGAGGCTCATTTTGTTTCATGCTTTAAAGAAGAAACTAAAATCAGTTTAACCATTTCTTTTTCTAATCTATTCTCAGTCATTCCATTTATTTGTTTCTCGTCTGTTCTGTAACGGATTTTATTTGCCGTAAATATTTGTAAAGATCGAAAGAATCGAATTTTTAAACGTCTTGAATCCAATTCCAGCTTCTCTTGGGAATTGGGCTTTGCCATTTGATATAGCATTTTAGCCAATCGCAATCCAAAGTAGAAGACATTTTTAAAATGCTAATCTCCAATTTAACCATATTGGCAACACACACACACACACACACACACACACACACACACACACACACATAAATATATACATGCGCACATATTCGCTGCGTTGAAATTTATAATAGAAAATATACTGTCAGCGTAAATTGGAGGTATTTTGGAAAGAACTTCGGCTTGCAGAATAGCGGTAATTTCTGGCGAAAACGAAGACACAATGAGGTGAAGAAGTGAAAAAAACAGATAAATCGCCGAATAGCTGCACCATCAAATATTGTTACTCTTCTTACTCTTACTGTTGTACCGCTTATGTAAATAAACAAAAGGTACTATTTTCAGAACATCCGATATATATATATATATATATATATATATATATATATATATATATATATATATATATATATGATTTGTTTGAACATTATTTTTGATCGATACTCATATTTAAGTAGATATTCTGTTTTATATTACGGAAATTAATGAAGATTAACGAAACTGGTTATAAACAACCGACAATTTGAAATCCGAAAGATTCAAAGGCGACTGCGATTGCTAAATTGTCCTATAGAAGAACAGTAGTGATTTATTAACCAATCGCAGACGAGTAAATGACATGGACCGAATGTGGGTAAGAAAAACATAACAACCGCTATAAATGTACATGCATGAGAGAATCATGTATGAATGTGTGCTTTTATGAGTCTTGATCATAAAACGAAATCTATGTCCTTTTATAATTTTAGCGAAATAATGCAGGATTAAGCTAACGTTTTATAAATAAATAAATAAATTTTGAAAATAAGTTAACGGTGAGAATCTTTCAATGAAACAATATGTATTAAAATCTAAATATCTATGCATCAAAATTATTACAATATCATAATATAAATAATATATAAATATTAAAAATACATATGATTAAATGATATGTATAGTACCATATTATACCATTACAATATTACAACTGAACAATATAAATAGCATGCAATAATGTATAATAGTATAGAATAAAAAATTTAAAAATATTAACTATAATAATAATAATAATAATAATAATAATAATAATAATAATAATAATAATAATAATAAAAATCATAATAAAAATCGCCACGATAGAGTTGGGCAATATTTACATTGGGCAATATGCAAACATGGAAAAGCTGTAGGCAAACACTGGTATGAACATCACCCAGCACCGGTTACAGAAATAGAAGATGTAACCATTCTATGGGATTACACCATCTACACAGACAGAAAAATTGAAGCAAACAGGCCAGACATTATTGTTAAAAACCAGAAAGAGAAAACTTGTCTATTAATTGATATGGCTTGTCCAGCGGATTGTAACATAGCAATCAAGGAATTTGAAAAACTGTCAAAATATAAAGACCTGGAAAATGAAATAGAAAAAATGTGGAAATTGAAAACAAGAGTTGTGCCAGTGATAGTAGGTGCACTTGGAATGATAAAAAATGGAACAAAACAACACATTGAAAGAATCCCTGGAAACCCCAGCTTAAGAGATATACAAAAAATTGTCTTATTAAGTACAGCCCACACACTAAGGAAAACTTTATCTATGTAATGCTGGAGATGATAGGGAAGATAGAAAAACATGAAATGGAGCCATAACAACACGCCACTACCTGCCTTAGGTCTCCCTGCAGACTTGGTTGGTAGTGAGACCAAAGCAGAAATCGAAATATGATGAAAAATGACATAATAATAATAAAAAAGTATAATAATAAATAATAATAGTGAGAAATTTATAGATAATAATAGGCGATAATAGGGAGAAAGCATGATTTAATTAATTATGAAATAAAACAGAATATAGTTCATATAGAGAAAATATTACAAGGTTAATAATATAAGGAACTGTATTTAAATTATTTAATAATATCTATTGGTAATTTGGATTCATGGAGTATAGGTTTGTGGAAAAAATGCAGAAGTAATGTAATGCTTTAACCGGGTGTTTATAGTTGGTAGTAATGCTATTAATATGTTTTCAAAGTATTTCCTCCTTAAAAAGTTATGTTCTTTTTTAATTAAACTAGCATTTGAGAAATCCTACATTATTTCGATGTAATAAAAGAAAGTTGGAACGTATATATTTTTTACATTCGTAGATTCGCACCTTTAGATTTCGTGATGTTTTCCCTAAATGTACGTTATTGCACTGTAGACACTGCATTTCGTAAACCCCAGCATTTACATTGGTGTTTGATGCTTTTTTTTTTTTTTTTGTTTTTTTATCTGACAATATCAACAATAGTCTTGGAGGTGGTAGTAACGATTCTAGTGTTTGGTATAGTTAATTTGTTTGGGACTTCATATGAAAAGGTGTTGGAAGGTTTCATTATGACATTTTTTAAAAAGTTTTTAAATCATTCGATTTTTAAAAAATCTCTGAAGAAGCTTGTTAAAATGAAATATATTTGATTAAATACACTTTTTTGCTACCTGTTCTTGTCAGATTTCGATCTATATATATATATATATATATATATATATATATATTGGTCATAAATCCGAAAAAAACGGCTTGGTGCTAAATCCCAAAGAATCCTATTAATATTAGATAGTAACACTGACCCAGCCAGAGGGCACAATGTAATTAAATTTATTACTTTACAGAGCTAATATTTATTACATATAAAAATTCAAGTTTTCTTATATCAGATAGCCATTTCGACGGGTAAATTTGACCATCTATCTCATCAGCGAGATAAAAAGATATTGTCACTGTTTGGTCTCGATGATGATATGGGGAGGTGGTAAAACTGTACGTCACGTAATAACACGTTTACAAATGTATGTGTTCGACTTTGTTTAGTTGATCTACTAAGTCGGGTAAATCAGTATCATAAGAATATATAAGTAGAGTATCATCAATAAAACGGAAGTATTTGTCTATATTCCTGAAATGAGGTAGTATTTACAGTATTTACATTATTCGGACTATTGTTCCATCTTTGTTGCCATTTGTACGACGTTTTGGCCGTTGTACGCTCCGGCCTTCTTCAGGTGCTAGGAATTTCGAGCCGAACCCTTTATTACAAACACTGGGATATATGAACTCCATTCCTTGCTTAAAGCCTCGATTAGAAGTCATGAGTTATCTCCCTCTAACCCTGCTAGTTACTTGTTCACCACTGCTGTAGTCTGGTATTGAACTCACAACTCTAAGAGTCAAGCCAGGAACTAATCAATGCCTATATTCACTGTGTCCTTAATAGCAAGAACAAATTAATTTTGGGGACTTATAAACCTTAAGAAAATACTAGAGAAAAAAATGCTAGAGAATACCATTAACATCAGAAAAACTAGAAAAATCATTTACATCAAGAAATTGCAATATGAACTCTGGTAAAAAAAAAAAAATACTGGACATTAGGTTTATAAATCCCAAAAATTCATTAGTTCTTGTTCTTATACAAGAAATTCTGAAAAGATACATGCCATCACTATACTGAGAGGCGATCCCATTGCTGACCTAAATTTTTGTTTGTAACAATTATTATTAAAAGTGAAGTAGCATTGATTGATGATGAGACGACAGATTTTTATTATTTTAGCTGTTGAAAGAGAGAGCTTTATCTTTGATTGTGTCAGATGCATTTTAGGAGATTTAGACATTTTTCAACTGGGTTATTGGTGCAGAAAGATTTTATATCTTGACTGGCAATGTGTTTGACGGTCATGATCTCTTTCCTTAGTTTTTAAACTTAGGCTGTCTGAGTCTTTTATATGAGATGAACTGATTGTTCCAAAGGGAGGGGTATGAATTTTTGCTAAGTTTTTCGCCAGCTTATGGGGATGCTGTCTATTCCTGGGATAATGGGGCGCATTGGGATACAAATATTGTAGGTGTTTACGGACACCGTAAAGTTTAGGTGTTCTAGAGCAGGAGTTTTCAAACTTTTTTACTTACGGACCCCTTTATATTTCCACTACAAACGTTTTTGAAATTTATACATAAATTTTTACTAAAAATAGCTTATAGTTTTGCATTAATGTAGTAAAAACTGGTTTTAAGCTTACTGTTTAGGATGTGGTTTCCGGATTTCTCTTTTCCAATCTTCTCACTTTGTTTTTTGTTTTTGTTTTTTCAATTTGAGTAGATAGATCTATCGCCCGGTTCACATTCCACCCATGTCTATTGAACAGGTTAAGAGGCTCATCCCTTGTTCCCTGTTTAGGATGTGGTTTCCGGCTTTCTCTTTTCCAATCTTTTCAATTTTTTTTTTTTTCAATTGGAGTAGATAGATCTATCTATCGCCCGGTTCACATTCCACCCACGTCTATTGAACAGGTTAAGAGCCTCATCCCTTGTTCCCTGTTTAGGATGTGGTTTCCGGCTTTCTCTTTTCCAATCTTTCCACTATTACGTAGCCCCCTGCACATCAGTGGCGTTACCGCCTTGCTCGGGGTGATACGATTAAAAAAAATAAAATAAAATAAATTAATACTGCATGTTAATGCAAAATGTAACAAAATCAAATTTAAATTACTTTGAATTTCACGTGATGAGTTAATCCACGGACCCTTATCTTATCTTTGCGGGCCCGTTTGTGGTCCGCAGACCACTGTTTGAAAACCCCTGTTCTAGAGTGATATTCTATGAGTCTATACCACGATTTGATTTGATTTTTAAGTAGTTTCCTGATTTTCTTGTTAAATTTGTGCTTCGGTGGTTATTTGTTGTTCAATTATTTTTTCGTAAGTGTCGCTGTCGTTGAGTAGCGAGGTAATTTTTTCCATGTCTGTTTTCTTGTTCATGATCACAGTCCCACCTCCCTTGTCATAGGAAGTAATGTGCAATTCTTTATTTCTCGCTAGGTACTTTTACTTTTGCTTGGGAAAGGTATTAATCCGTCTATTCCCTTCAGTTATGGGTTAAATAATATGACAGATTGGATTCTATAGCCTTGGCTGGCCAGCAGTCTACCGCAGAAAGCAATGGTAACCTACTACGGGATAAACCTCTGCCCAGTCAGTCATGTATCTTTCGAGACATGATCGCCCAAAGTGTGTATCACATATGGCACTTAACTGACTGACTGAATATAATAGTTGAAAACATGATTAGGGCTTCTACTGGGCATTAAGTGGGGGATCAGTTTTATATTGTTATGTAGTAATACACTGATTCCTCACTAATTACTACTTAATAATATAATACACCTATTCTTATTCTAGCTATGAGTCAAATAACAGGACAGATTGGGTTCTATAGCCTTGTCTGGCAACTAGTCTATCGCAGAAAGCAATGGCAACTTACTGCGGGTTAATCATCTGCCTAGTCAGTCATGTCTCTTTCGAGACATGATCGCCCAAAGCGTGTATCACTTAACAGACTTTTAGCGCATTTAGGGGTTTCTGGTCATGTATTTTTGTTGTTGGTTCCTAAGTTTCTTGTTAGTGGTGATTATGCCTTGAATGAAACCTTTTGTTAAATTGGAGTCGTTTTGCTAGTGACTTTTTACTACAGTGCATGTCTAATTTACTGATTCCGGTGGCAAATTTTAAACCGAAGCTGATGACGATGCGTTTTGTATCGGAAAGATTTATATCCGATAGATTTTCTGTTAGATTAGAATTTCCAATATATTTCCACCTCGTTGCGTCGGTTGTTGAGTTTTTGTCCTAGTTTTTTGGTTTTGATTGTCATTCGTTTGTTTGACAGTTTTTGATGAAGTTGGGTCGTTTCTGTCTTCGTTATAACATATTTTTGTGTAGTTTCATTCCAGCAAAACTTGGCTCTTATAGTCGTTGTTTCCAACACTTCGAATTCTTCGACAGATGCTCTCAGAAAATCGCATGTGTATGCCGAAAAAAATGTGATGTTCTGAATATTTCGTGTGTGCATCATGGAATGACTTTTTCAACAATGCTTTTCGGTTAAGAATTTTTTTTTTTTTTTGGCTTCTAAATGAGTTGACCGATAAAAGCTTTTTATATATAGAGGTTTGAGATTTTTCCATGTCGACGGATTGATATTGCGATATATACATTTTTTTTTATATATCGAAAACAGTATTGGGTAAATTGTATGACAAAGTGTAAAAAAGTTTACTTGTGACACGTTTCGTTCTTCAGGTTTTTATCGGAATAAATTTGTTATGTTGATACGAATGCACATACGCAAAAATCGAGGGGTGCTGTGAAAAAAAAATATAATAGACCCATATATTTTGTTTTAATCGTTTCACCCCAAGCAAGACATTCCACTGTCTGCTGTTCATGCGAACTTCTGCACCGATTGTTTGTTATCAGCAGTTCCCAAAAGTTTGGATGGTGCTACACAATCCTTCACCACTCTAAACAATTCTTTGTGTGGTAGTCTAACTAACTGAGTTAGACACTCATACGTCGAAATCGACGGGAGAGTCCGTAATATATATATATATATATATATATATATATATATATATATATATAATTATATATATATGTGTGTGTGTGTGTGTGTGTGTGTGTGTGTGTGTGTGTGTGTGCTTCGATGTTAGTGTTTATTAAAGTGTGTATATGCGAATGTATATACGTACATACATAACTGAAGCCATGATTCATAAACTAGTTCATTATGCGAACAGGATATTCGCATGTGCTGCTTTGTGGTGCAGTGCTTGGGAAAGGTATCAATCTGTCTCTTCTCTCCAGGTTAAATAACAGGACAGATTGGGTTCTATAGCCTTGGATGGCAACCAGTCAACCGCAGAAAGCAATGGCAACCTACTGCGGGATAATCTTCTGCCCAGTCAGTCATGTCCCTTTCGAGCGTGTATCACGTATGGCACTTGACTGACTGATGCGAACAGACTGCTAGGACATGTTTCGATTATGTCGTTTCCAATTCGGAAAAAATCATTCTGAATGTTTACCATCGAGCTACTCAACCGTTTAATCATCTACCACATAAGTATGTAACAGGCAAACCACCCGATCTGTTAGTCGCGTTTGTCACGTGTGATTTGATTCCTGTGGCGTAATACAACAAACATCTTAGATCTTTTAAATGTTTTATGGAGCAAATGTAAACAATCGGCTCCATTGGCCAAAAAGTGCAAAAGAGAAAATTCTTCTTCTTCTATGTACCTTGTCTCTTCAGGACGTAGGCGATCATGGCCTTCCACTTTTCCCTATCCCTGGTGGCTCTGGGCACGCCTTCAACTGTTACGCCATGCAATCCTCGTTCTGTCATCCACCTGATTAGGTCCTTCAAATATGTTATCCGTTACTTTCCCCTGTCTCTTTTTCCTTCTATCTGGCCTGTTAGTATCAGGTTCTCCAGGCCATCCTTCCTCATTGCATGTCCCAGGAACTTCAACTGTCTCTTCCTGATGCTCAGTATTAATTTCCTTTTTGTTTCCATCATTTCCAAGACCTCATCATTGCTCACATGCTCGATCCATGATATTTGCAGCATCCTTCTGTAAAACCACATTTCAGTTGCTTCAAGTTTTTCCTTCATCTTTGATGGTATTGTCCAGCATTCACTGCCATATTGAAGGACGGACAGCACGTAGCAATCCAGTACTCTCTTCCTAATTTCTAGTGAAATTGTCCTGTTTCTTAATACTTTACTCTACTTCTGGAATGCTTCCTTCGCCATGCCAATTCGCCTTCGGATCTCTGTGTCGCACTTTCCGTCTTCTGTTGTAACGCTTCCCAGGTATTTAAATTTTTGTACCTGCTTGATTCTGGTACCCCCGACCTGTATTTGGCATTCTGGGCTGCCGTTTTTACTGATGACCATGCATTCGGTTTTCTTGCTGTTTATTTCTAGTCCTTTCTTGTTACTTTCTTTAGCTACCTTCTGTAGGAGGTTTTGTAGTTTCTGAATTTAAAACACAAAAAGTATGTGTCGACCTGGCTTCCATGTAGATATGTGTCTCTAGAAAGTTTGAATGGCGTAGCTTAAAAATGTAGATGTGGATAGGGAACAGTCACACACAGACTCACAGATTGCGTTTTATATATAGAGATTACTCGGATACGCATTCGAGTCCGTAATAATTCTTACGGAAAAATATACCAGAAGACATGTGTTTTCAACATAAACACAACAACCTTTCTCACAACAGCCAGTAAAATTATTTTTGTCCCGCGATAAAGAAGTCAGTAAAAGATAAAAAGATGAATTTTGAAATGGTTTATGTCCAGTTGCCAGAAATTTGGTATTTGTTGAATAAAGCTTGTTTTTACTGTTCTTCGATTTCTGAGTTGAGATTGACGAGTGATCTTCTTCATGTTCCGTGTCTCTTCAGGACGTAGGCGATCATAAACTTCCACCTGCCTCTGTCCTTTGTCGCTCTTAACAATTTTCCTCTTGGTATCTCTGTCAAACTCGATCCGCATCCACCTGCTCAAGCCCATCAAGTATGTCTCGTGCTGCATTCCCTTGTCTCTCTTTCTCTCTCTCTCTCTCTGTGAGTATTAGATTCTCCAAGCTCTCCTTCCTCATTAAGTATCTCAGAAACTTCAGCTGTCTCTTCCTAGTGCTAAGTATAAGTTTCCTTTTCATTTGCATCCTCTCCAATATCATGTCGTTGCTCACATTTTTGGTCCATGGTATCCTCAGCATCCTTCTGTAGAACCACATTTCGGTTGATTCGAGTCTCTTCTTCATCTTTTAGGAGATCGTCCAGCATTTGATGCCATATAGGAGATCATATATCACATAATAGTCCAGTACTTTTATATTTGTTTCCAACGAGATCTTCCCGTCTATCAATGTTCTACTTAACTTTTCCGTCATCTGTCAGAACACTTCCCAGGTGCCTAAATTTCTGCACCTATTTGTTAGTATCCTCAAACTGTAGTTGATATTTTGGGGTTTTCTTTTTGCTGATGACTATGCATTCAGTTTTCTTGAAGTTTATATTTAGCCCTTTCTTCTCGCTTTCTGTTGCTACCTTCTGCAGGGGGAACATATATTTTCCTTTCTGTGTCTGCGTATCTGATATTGTTGAGATTGTGGCTACTAATGAAGAATCCTGACAGGGCTTCTATCTCTATAAGAATTGTTTCGCTGTACAAATTGAATAAATCCGGCGAAAAGACACGTCCTTGTCTTACGCTCCTTTCTATTCTTGTGTTAGGACTTTGAATAAGTTTTCGTCGTTTCCCAACAGATGACGTTCCCAGAACTGGGTGCCTGTAATTTCAGAAGGTACCGCATCTATAAAGAAGTAGTATAAGCAAGCTTAAAATTCAGAGTATGTTATTTCGCTGAAATGTAAACAACTTTGCTTTTCATGGTGATAAACATGTTGGATTTCATGCCAACAAAAGGGTATTTACGGGGAACTTTACTGCACTACTTTATTCAAAAGAAATCTGCAGCTGAAGTATACAGAATTCTTGTTGAGACTTTCGGGGACCATGCTCAGTTGGAAAAAATCTGCAAAGATTGGTCTAGGCGCTTCAAAAATATTGATTTTCATGTTGAAGATAGAGAACGCACCAAAAACGTTTGAAGATGAAGAATTAGTGGCATTACTTCCTGAATACATATGTCAGGCGGAAGCTGAACTTTCAGAATCATCAAGGATTGATAACACAACAGCTTCGAACGGCGTCTTGTCACGTGTGAACAGCTGCTTCAACGGCAGAAAAGGAAAGATTTTTTTTACATCGTATAGTGAGCGGCGATGAAAAGTGGATACACTACGATAATCTTAAGCGTAGAAGATTGTGGGATAAGTCGGCCATGGATCAACATCAGCGGCAAACCCAAATATCCATGGGTCGAAGCTTCTGCTCGCATTTGGTAGGACCAGCTGGCTGTAGTTTATTATGAGGTACTCAAACCGACCGAAATAATTACGGGAAATTGCTATCGACTTTAATTGATGCGTTTGAGCCGAGCATTAAAAAAAGGGTCGCTATACCAGCAGAGACACGACAAAGTGATTTTGCAACATGACACTGCTACGCTACATGTTGCAAAATGGGTGAAAACCTACTTAGAAACGCTTAAAAGGGGAGTCCTAAATCAATCGCTATATTCAACAGACATTGTTCCGCCTGATTATCATGTGTGCCTATCGATGGCACATGGCCTGGCTGGGCAGCACTTTCATTCTAATGAAAATGCCAAAAATGGGTTGATTCAGGGTTAACCTCAAAAGACATGGTATTTTTCCGATGTGGAATTTAAATGCTGCCAGAAAGATAGAAAAAAGTCGTGGTTAACAATGGATGATACTTTCAGTGACATGTTGCTTATTAAATTTTGTAAATAAAACATTACTTTCATGAAAAATCAGCAAGAACTTATTCAAGGTCTTAATATATATGCTGCATTCATTTCCTGTCCGTATGCAGGTGGTTTGTTGCCAGTATAAGTTCTTGATTATTTTAATGTCCTTCCCAAATATGTCGACGTTGTAGAGCATCTCTAACAAGTGTTTGTGGTGTACTTTGTCGAACGCCCTTGTGTAGTCTATAAAACACAGGTACACGTTCTCCTTCATTTGTGCTGCTCTTTCTGATAACATTCTGGGCATAAATATCGTGATCCTTGTTCCAGTGTCTCTGACGGACCCGCACTGTTCTTGTCCTATCTCTAACCTATTTCTGTTGAGCGCTCTGTTCATCAGAATCCGGATGATGAATTTTTGATATGTGATTCATTAAACTGATTGTTCGGTAGAGTTTAAATTCTTTTACTCCTGGCTTCTTATGCAGTGCTATGAAAATTGACCTGCTTAATTCCTCCGGTATTTCAACTCTGTTGTAGATTTCAATTAATATTTCTGTAAGTAGATAGACTAAACTATCGCCCGGTTCACACACCACCCACATCTATTGAACAGGTGAAGAGGCTCATCCCTTGTTTCCTGTTTAGGACGCGGTTTCCGGTTTTCTCTTTTCCAATCTTCTCACTTTTTTTTTTTCAATTGGAGTAGATAGACTAAACTATCGCCCGGTTCACACTCCACCCACATCTATTGAACAGGTGAAGAGGCTCATCCCTTGTTTCTTGTTTAGGATGTGGTTTCCCGCTTTCTCTTTTCCAATCTTTTCACTCCTTTGTAGCCCCCTGCACATCAGTGGCGTTACCGCCTTGCTCGGGGTGATATGATTTTTTTTTAAAAATCCTGTCTACGCCGAAAAGTTGTAAAAATGGGAGAAAGTCTAATGTCTATTTGTTCGATATAAGAATAGCTTTTTTCCGATGTGACGTGTTGCTTTAATCTCTATTTCTTTCTTAGTTCACTCTTTTCTCTACTTACTCTTTTTGTCTCCCATCCACAAGCATATGTATTCTCTCGTTTTCTTTCTCTTTCCCTCTCTCTCTCTCTCTTTCCCTCTCTCTCTCTCTCTCTTTCCATCTTTCTCTCTCTCTCTCTCTTTCCCTCTCTCTATCTTTCCCTCTTTCTATCTCGCTCTCTCTTTCCCTTTTTCTCTCTCTCTTTCTCTCTCCCTCTCTCTCTCTTTCCCCTCTCTCTCTTTCCCTCTCTCTATCTCGTTCTCTCTTTCCCTTTCTTTCCCTCTCTTTCTCTTTCCCTCTTTCTTTCTCTCTTTCCCTCTCTCTTTCCCCTCTCTCCCTTTCCTTCTTTCTATCTCGCTCTCTCTTTCCCTTTCTCTCACCCTCTCTCTCTTTCTCTCTCCCTCTCTCTCCCCCTCTCTCTCACACACACCAATACACGCACAAACACACGTATTTTCTCTCTGTCAATATTTGTTTCTCTACCTTTCTTTCTCACTCAATTATCTTCGCCTCTTTTCGAAATCATCTTTCTCTCAATGAAACTCTCTCTCAAATAAAACAATGAAAACATAAATAGTAAGAGGAATAAAAAAGAGCCCTTCCTTACATGTAGTTAATAGCATAATTTTAATCTAAATTTTTCACTTTATAATGGCCTGTGGAATTAATACATCTTATTACTAGTGAATTAAGTGAAATAAATATGTATGTTTCAAATGATTCTTTCTCTATTAAGTTGCGGTCTTATTGATAATGATATTTACATCTGCACCCGCATAGATAGATAGATAGATAGATAGATAGATAGATAGATAGATAGATAGATATGAACAGACTAAGATAGATAGATAGATAGATAGATAGATAGATAGATAGATAGATAGATAGATATGTATGTATGTATGTATGTATGTATGTATGTATATTTTGATTAGTACCTTTATCAATAAATGAATACGTTGATACATGTTGATGTGCGCATCATTTTATCGTTGGATTATATTGATTTTGGCACACGGTCATAATTATAGAGAACTCATATAAAATGAGCTCGTTGGTGTAACTAGAACGTTAATCATTGCTATGCGTGCAATACACAGATATATAGATAGCTAATGAACAGAATGAGTTAGATATGAACAGACTGTGACTGATAGATAGATAGATAGATAGATAGATAGATAGATAGATAGATAGATAGATGTGTCTCTTCTTTTCTTGCTGACAATGTTTTATTCTCTCTCTCTCACTCTCTCCCTTTCTCTCTCACTCACTCACTCTCTTAATTCCTATTCTCATTCTCACAGTTAAAATATTTTCGTCTTTTTCTCTGATTGTCGACTAGTATAATCCTGTTAGCCAATTCTGAACTTTTTTCTTGAACTGCTGCCTTTAATTCATCCAGTTTCGGGCAGTACTTTTCAGAATTAATTGACTAGTTATTTGGCAGAAGCTCATTGTAGAGGATTCCTTTCCAATCCCAAAAGAGGCACAGCTTGACTTTTTTAGGATGAAGACCTGCTTTTGGGGTGGCTAAAGTTGGCTTATGTCGCTTAACCGATCATCTTTCCGCTGAATATTGTTGTAAACGATCTGTTTCTCATTACCCGTCACAATTTGCTTAAAATGGATGCATTTTCAATGCGTTCATACAGCAAATCACCGATCGAAAAGATTTTTTCACACAGATTATGTGCTACCGAAACATTATAGCGATTTGAGTACCCAAGCTGAACTAAGGATGGTGGATTCTGATAAATTTAGTGTTTCTGAAATTCCTACGTTGTGTAATGCGGTTTGTTCTCAATCAATGTCTAGATTTGGTCGTCATCTGTAGTCTATGGGGTCTGCTTGAGAGTTCTTCATCAATAAGGCTACAATTACCAACTCTAAACTTAGTCAATCACTTACATACACTTTTGTCAGCAAAAACACCTTCACCGTACACAGTACATATCTTTTTTTTTTTTTTTTTTTTTTTTTTGCTTAGGAGGCATTTTTGCCTTTACGGTAATAAAAAAGAATCAATTTCTAAAATACACCTTATCATCTTTCATTTTCATAGAGACACAAAACTGACATGAATCAATTAATTTTAAACTTTCTTATAGAAGAGATAGTTTGAAATGAGCTCTAATCGGAAATGAAATATATCTGTCGATAAATTTTATGCATTCTAATGTGTGTAAATATGAAGCTTTAAAAATCGGTATAAACTTTTTCGGAAAATCCAATATATGTATATTTCGTCAACATATACGTCGGAACGAGAAATCGGAGAGCCGAGTTCGAATTCAAGTTGAAACCGTTGTATTCACATACGCGTAAGCACCCTTGGAAAGGTATTAATCTGTCGCTTCTCCCTCCAGATATGGGTTAAATAGCTGGACAGGTTGGATTCTATAGTCTTGGTTGACAACCAGTCTACCACAGAGAGTAATGGCAACCTACTGGGGGAAAATCTTCTGCCCAGTCAGTCATGTCTCTTTCGAGACATGATCACCCAAAGCGCATATAACACGTATGGGACTTAAATGACTGGTATGTAGATGAGTATATGTAATGCGCAAATGTTGGAAAGATATTGATAGGTGTTTGTAGGATATATACAACATTTTCTCGTTTTATAAATTGAAAAATTAATTTTGCATATTGTTCTAAGAGTGAATCGTCGACTCAGTTTGACACACATTGATACAAGGGAAATTATTTTTGTACGAATGTATTAATGACAAAGTATAAAAAACGAAAGCTTTAAAAGGTTTCTTCATAAGACGAATTAAAATCCATGCTTCAGAAAGTTAAACATTTTTTTTTTTTTTTTGCTGTCAAAATAACGTTGCTCACTTAAATCTTGTCCGACATCTGGTCGATTCCTCCTGAATTTATTGAATATTCAACTGTGTAAAAGAGTTTCACGTTTTCACAACGCAATTTTCATCGAGAAACAGAAAGTAGCGGCAAGCGATTGCATGTTCGCATGTTATTTTCGAGCTAAATTTTCTATTGCTAGCCAAATTCGTGAACAAGTTTGAGGAACGAAAATGTCATAAAAGCAAACACGTTCTGCACTGGAAGTTGTATTTTCCCTCTCCTCTAATCGTTTTAAGAAGAAACAAAATACGTTCCTTTTATTTTTATTTATTTATTTTGTTTTTCTGCACGCATGAATTTTTGGGCGTTGTGTTTTGTTTCTGATAAAAGCGAAACACAAATCTGTTATCTTTGGTTACCAACATGGAACTCAATTTTACCAAGGAATAGACAAGTTGAATTTTAAACTGATTACATAATCGATGCGTCCAACTGGAAGAACACACAATAACTACTGGTGATGATCAAAAACAAGGCAGTGTTTGACTTCCATTTAGGAAAATGTACGTCATCGAGGCTAAGATTTTATCAGACAACCACATAGAGAAATAAAACATTAAATCTTTCTGAATAAGCAACATTTGTAGTTAGGAGAAAAAAGTTTTGATTGATGACCTAATTTAGAATAATGGCTTTAATCCATTCGATAAGTCAATCGAGAATTAAAGTCAAATTAGATCAAAGGTGTTACTTACAAAGCAACATTTGCGATTGGATCAATGAAGTTTTGAGTGTATGACCTAAATTAGAATAAGAGAACTGAGATCAAAATCTCTTATGATCTAGTTGATCGTTAAGTAGTACTGCTTGGGCCTTCATGGCAGTTCTCGGGACAGTTGTAATTTCAAGATAGCACACTCTAATTTTTTAATCATTTCACTCCAAGCAAGGCAACAAAGCCACTAAGATGCAGGATAGGTTACTGATTAAAGAATGTTAGAAAAAGAAAAATATTATTAAGTAGTGAGAACAATAAATAAAACAGAAGATAACGAGTTACAGTGAATTTAGATTATTGAAGATCAAACTTGAATGGAAAACAAAAGATTTCCACGAACGAAAAGTGCGAGAAAAGAAACTTTTAGAATAGAAGCTACTGTTACATCTCACCATTTCAACTGTAAAAATGATGAGATCTTGCTGCTAATCTGGTATTGTGGTTAAATTCTTAGAGTCTACCCACCATCCAGGAGAGTTCAGCAGAACAATTACCAAGAAAGTTTTTATAGAAAATGTACATAGAAGCTGTTGGAGTTTTTGGGTACTCTTGTATACTAGTGGGCCAAAAATGAGCTGACTAATTTTATAGTTTAGTAATGGAAGGGTTAACCAATCAGAAGGCTCAAAATATTCAATGCGACGTGTATAAAGGCGGCCATATTTTCCCGAGTATTGGCGATATAGTCCGATTCAATAGAGTGTCTGACTCGAGAGTATTAATCTTTGACGTTGTTTCATTGAACAGATTACGTATTGCGCTGTCTTCTATATTCATAAACAATGGTGGACATAATCAACAGAAGCTACATTATGGTGGTAGAAAAGGGACTGAAAACGAGATATAAGGTCAATACCAATAGCATTGCAGATTCTTCTTTGGATTTTATCAAGCACCTCTAATTATATAGCAGAAGCACCAGACCATATGTGGTGGCAATATTCAAAGGTTGGATGGATGGTAGAATTATAAATGTATGTGATAGATTCGAACGTTAAAACTGTTTAGCACGACACTGTGAAACAATTTTCCTAGGAACAGACCTAGTAATTGATTCAATAAAATCTTTTTCATTTTGTGTCGGTAGAAAACACTAGCCAGAGAAGCCACAACAGATCACTCTTCTGAAGGTTAGCATTAACCACACTTATGGAAAACAAAATGGGTTCCATCAGAAGATTAGCATAGTATAGTTTCGTGTTAGAAGCGTTAAAATTAACAAGACATTCTTTGTCATCAGTTAACAACAGATTGTAGGTCATTTTAGATCATCTGCTCGTTTGACCTCATCGAACCGATCAGACGTAGGACAAGAGTAAATAATTGCACCATCGGCTGAGTTGAGAATCGGGAATGTCGTTTATGAAAATTAGAAACAACATAGGTTCTAGGATAGAGCCCTAGTGGGGAAAACTGGAATTAATGTCAAAAGATCTAGAAGAGTCGCCATTAAAGATAACTGTCGTTTAACGATTGGATAAGACTGAATTAGTTTTAAAAATTCCGTTTCATATTTCAACTTGTGAAGAAAACCAATATACCAAACTCTGTTAGATGTCTTTGAGATATCCAAAGCAACAGTCCAAATTCCATCATTCTTACGTAAAACGTGATAGACATTTTTAGCAACAAACGTTAATATATCAGCAGTTGATGTAATTAGAGAAGCGAATGACATATTGTTTACCTGAAAGAATACACTGCGAGTTGAGCTTCGAATAATTTGCCAAAAAAGAGGTAGAAGGCGAATTGGCTGATAGATGGATCAAACGGTTTGTCTGAGTTTTTAAGGAAAGGAACTACAGAAGAGGATTGCTAATAGGCAGGAAAGCAAGAAGCAGCAAAAGATTTATTGTAGACTTTAGAGAGAACATGAGCCAAGTCAGAAGCAAAATTCTTAAGCATTATTGCAGAGATACCATCAAGTCCACATTCTTTTGTGAGGATTCGGTTCAAAGATAAGCAGAAACCATGGATAGAGTTGTATAGTTATCACAAGGTAGATACTCAGTTCGAGGCGGAAAGTCGGGTAAAGTTACTCCAGATGAGACACGAGTAGAACATTTCTCCAAATAACAAGAATCAAGTTGTGCATAGTATTATAGTGGGTTATCCGCTATAGTGAAGTGTATGTGTGTTGAAACAGATTACTTTGATTTCTCCTTGTTAGTTCGATAGCCAACTACAAGAAAATCAAATTGTAAATAGCAACAACAAATTTATATGCATTCAAATCAATTAAGGTTTTTACAAATAAAATTAATGTATTTTGGTTGATACAAGGTCGTTAAAAATGTTCGTAGTAGTCCTTGCAAGAACAAATTTATGTGTACGTAGACAGGAACGTATGTGTGTATATATGTATGAACGTTTGTTGGGTAGGAGTGTCTTTAAAGTATTCACTCAGTCTAAAAGGGCTCCGTCCGTTTATCAAGGATAAGAAAATGCAGACGGGTGAACCGTGAGAATAAAGAGGTGAAGGAGAAAGGTAGAGATAATAATAATAATAATAATAATAATAATAATAATAATAATAATAATAATAATAATCGCTTGACGTTTGTCGAGGGACGTGTTAATTACTCTCTTCTTCTTTTCTCTCTGGTGACAATCGGTTTTGCTCCGTCTTTTATTTTGTTTGTGGGGCTCGGAAGGGACATTTGGGAATTCACTCCCGGATTTGATTCTGGCCTTTCTATTGGCCAAAAAACATTTCGCATCGAGGTGTGAAATTTCATGAGTTTTATTTTTGGATTCGCTTTTGTGTCTGTGCAAAGAAAAGTTTTGTAAATTCGAGTAAATTCGTTTATTTCTAACAACATCAATGAGTCAGTGCAGAGCATTTGAATTTTTAAATCGAGAATTTATTTTGTTTACTACAGTATCAGTAACAAATAATTAACTTAATCTAATATTAGAATAGGAGGTTTCCCGCCTTTCCCGAGAGTAATAGTTAAAAGTGAATTCAAACAGCCTCAATTTGAAATGGAATTCGAGTAGTCGATGCCATTTTCCCATGTAGCCAATCTGACATTTCCTATTAGAGATTTATCTAAACTTATTTATAAATGGAACTTTGTCTTTGTGTGTGTGTGTGTATGTGCATGTGTGTGTGTGTGTGCGTGTGTGTGCGTGTGTGTGTGTGTGTGTGTGTGTGTGTCCGTTACCTATAGAATCCGAAACGGCTGAACCGATTTTCTTGAAAATTTACACAGTTGTACTAGTTGTACTATAAGCGTCTGCGAGTGTTCTTAGCTGGGTTTTGTGTCGAGGTACCCCCGATAAATATTGAAAATCGATAATCGAAAAAATCGGGTTATAGAAGGAGTGGTTCGATTTTAATCAAATTTCATACACTCATAGACAAAGACATAAGAAACGATATTCAGAAGTTTCAAGATTGCCGTTCTTACAATAGTGCAGAAAATCGATAATATATATAAAAGGCAAGGTGTTTGTATGTGTCTGTTTATCTGCCTGTATGTCTGTATTTTTTTTCAGCCCTTTTATTTTAGTTTTTGCTTCGGGTTTGGCTCTAAGTAGGTATAATTGTAGTTCTTAGTCTCAGCCATGATACCATTTACTCAGAGGACTTATTTAGCCTTCAAAATTCAGTTTGCGACGAAAAAATTCATTTGATATCGATACCAGGAGATCAAAATTTGACTTACATCCATTCATTTTTCTTTCAGTCTACGGTTTCGCTTTAACTGGAAACAACTATTGCTTTTAGTCTTTTGTGCCAACGTCCAAAGAGTCTGAGCTCCAGGACCATGGATTAGTTTTAAAGCTTTCATTACACCCGAGCAACGCCGGGTTATACTGCTAGTGTATGAATAGGAAAATTAAAAGTGAAAGATTAAACAAATTTTCATTAAGGAAAAAAAATAACTTTATTTCAATCGCAGTGCCAATTTTATTCATATTTAAAGAATTTATGTTATAATTATTATAGTAAGGAAGAACAGCGTTTGGCGTTCAACGTCCAGCGAAAATAACTGAGAAGCATTTGGCGGCGTCTGAGGGCGTTCGGCTGTGTCTGGCAGCCTCCAACGACATCCGGCAATCACTCGAGATGAAACGAGAGTTTATTTTCATTTGGCGTACGATAACAAAAGGACAGTCGTTGAGTTGGCTTGTAGGCCACCGGAGTTTAAAAAACAAACTTGTATGCAATACGTTTTAAGTTGTTAGAGAATTACGTTTTGCAGTCGTTGGTGGGTTGACGACTTTCAGTGTGTTAAAGAAAATCTGCTGCATTTATTCATTTTAAAAATAAACAAACAAAAAATTATCCCATATATATATATATATATATATATATATATATATATATATATATACAGTTATGAATTAATTGTACATTGCGACACGGAAATTTCCATGTTTCGAGATAGATTCCCATCATCAGGCAATATTTGATGTTGGCTGTGCAGATGATTTGCATTTAAATTATAAAATCTTTGGTTTGCTGTGTATGTATGTGAAGATATAAAAATGTACATGTGTGCTTCTTTTGGCTAATCAGGGTGGAGATTCATTTTGGGATTTGGCCCCAAAAAGCAACCTTTTCTCTTTTTCTTGTTTTCCTTTTTTCCTCCCTCTCATCCTACCCTTTTCCCTTCTTTCTTTTCCCTTCTTGACCGTCAAGATTTTAACCTATAATACTCATTATATTGAGCACTGTTCATAATAAAATAAATGCCAGAGCACTCAAAAATAAAAAAAAAACCTTGAGTCCTCTTCACCTGGAAATGTACATATATTTATATATATATATATATATATAGTCATCCGTAGACAGATCTGTTACGCTGTATCACAGCTCATCAGTACGGTTAAATACCGATTGCTTTTAAGCCAGGATTGAAACCCGACCGAATTGGCGTCAATGATTCTACCTCTGGGCTATAGGCGTTCGGTAGAAGAAGGCAGACCTTTTTAGCGTATACATTATCATTATACACGCCCAATAGCCAGAGTGCTCTAATTCATTACGGAATGAGCGATGCGTACATGCCAGTGTAGCTACTGTTTTTCAAAGTCTACCATTCTTCCAGAGTGCTCAATCAGGGTGTGAGAGCGTAAATAGTCATATATAATTCCTGGAGTTATCTCCATGAAAATTCAAATCATTCGGGACAAGAGTGAATGCAGACTTCGTACTGTTAATATTAACTTCCAAATTTGATTAGAAATGACCTCATTCTCTTAAAGCCTTTTTTACGTCTACTGAACAAACAAAAATATCGCTCCGGTGACCATTTTTTGCTATTATACAATAAGGAATATACTTAAAAAAAACGATAATTTATAATACAGAAATTATTTGAAAATCAAAAAGGTGAAACAACTGGATAATTAAGTTTTCATATGCATATATATATATATATATATATATATATATATATATATATATATATATATAGTTATCTCTCTTAGGAAATCGAATCATTATTACATAGAACAGGATGAGAGCTGAAGCTGACCCTATGCTATTTGTTGTTAAATTAAACATTAGGTAGAAATTGATTTATTTATTAAGTTAGCAACTTCCAAAAATTTGCGCCAACAAAAATTTGCTATTTCTATTGCGTTAAAGTGGCAAAGACACGACCATGCCAAAATCGGTTCATGATTCTGCAGATTGCTGTTAATTAAAGAAGCCATGTAAGTAGCGTCACATTTTCGCGGGAAAACAGCATAGCGTAATGAAAAAGGCCACAAACTTAACGAAAATAAAGTTTGATCGTCAAACTGTTGATGTTATTATTAAAGACCAAAGTATTTTTTAATTATTTTTTGAAATTTTTTAATTTTTAATCCTTTCTAACACGTTCGAAATTTTAGTTAAAATCTTATTTTGTATACGTCATCGCCGTGACTAACTTTTAACATTGACCTTTTTGCATTTTTTTTTTTCGTTGAAAACACATTGATTTGGAAATTCTTGTAAAAATCAAATATTTGACCGATTTTGATGAAATTTTCAGGACTTATTCACAAATGAATGAAATTATTTTTGAAATGTGATTTTTAGAAGATTTTTTGGTAAAAATCTTTTTTTTAATATGTTATCCCCACTTAATTTCATGAAATTTCGCACCGAACCTTCCTGTTCCCTGAATTTTGTTTTTTTTTTTGAGATTGTAAATCATCTACTTTTTTTTTCAAATTAGTTCTATCTAAATAAAAATCTTCTCTGAATTGAAAAATAATGAATCTAATAAAGCTATGACATTACATAATTAGAAAAGCTTTTAATTACTTTTGTAAATAAGTAATATTAAGGACATTATAGTTTAAAGAAATAAAATTTTTCTGATGAATTATGAATTTTTACAAGAATCTTTTCATTTTTTTACATTTTAATTATCATATATATTGTATATAATTTAAAATCGTGTAAAATTCTTTATTAGGCTATTTCCTGGATGTGATATAATAATTAAGTGGAAACGAAATTTACGAGTCCAAAAGTGCAAAGATTATTGCAAAGTCAGTAATTAATAATATTACGCTCTAAGACTAATGTTCTGATTAGTTAAATAAAACAGACCCACAAAATCTAAATTTTCTGTATTCCCCCTCCATATCAATTCTTTAGTAAGCAGACGTATTGTTTCCTACATTCAAATGTAAATCATTTTCATCAAAGTTACTGAATATTACCTCGTGCTGGGATAAAAGCTTTAAATATCGAAACATAGAAATTTCTATGTCGCAATGTAAATTAAATTAATTTTAAATTAAAAAAAAATTAATAATATTAAATGTTTTTTTAAAAAGTAAATGACGGAGAACACTGGATACTAAACCTGTTGGTTCTCTTCATCTGGATATATATATATATATATATATATATATATTGTCATCCGCAGACAGGTATGTTTCGCCGTCTCACAGCTCATCAGTACGGTTAGACTCCGATTGCTTTTTTACCCAGGATTGAAACCCGACCGAAATGGCGTCAATATTATATATATATATAAGAAAAAGGCAGACGCGTTATTTCATGGTAAATTGGAAGTTTAGGCCTATTTCAGGCGAACCATCATCAGCTTCCGTCTTTATTGTACAAAGGATTTTACACGAATGAGATTCACAAAGACCTCGATAAAAACCGGAATAAAAAAAAGATCGCTCCCTTAAAAGATAAAATTTAAGAAAAAATATATCATTGCATCAGTTCGGCGAATACACACACATATTCATACATAAGCATATATATACGCAACATAATTTTTTCTTATATTTGCTCTATGTGTATAGATATAGACATATATATTTAGAGCTCCCTTAGAGAGTTATCCTACCACTGTATGTACAGAATACTCCTTCGAATTCTTCTATATCTACACCGCATGCTGATATATATATATATATATATATATATATAGGTATAGGTATAAATGCCCTGACAATCCGTTAGGTGAAACCAAGGTAGGTCCGTTGGCTCTATGTTAGATTTATACTAACTTATTTGCTCTGCTATTGTATTGAGCACTTCACGTGTTACGGTTCTCGTCTCGGGTTTTTTTTTTCTTTTCTTTCGACGAGTACTTTGACTAATGTTCAAGTGCTTAGTTCGTTTCTTTTTTGTTTCCATTTCCCCCACCCACTCCGCGTTTATTCTCGGTGGGTTTTTCGAGACGGGTTTAAAAATAAATTTATTGTTTTATATATATATATATATATATATATATAAATTTAATACACAATAATGCATTATATATATATATATATATATATATATATATATTAATTAGATGCGATTGATAAATTGTCGCAATTATTTTATTATTTCGAAGCAAAAGGCTATTATACTAAATAGTAAATTTATTTTGTAACAAGTATTTTTTTCTTGTTAAAGCATTTGTTGAGTAAATCAAATAGAATTACTTTAATTAAATTGTTTATTTTCTGCCAATATGCCTCATAAAAAATAAAATAGTTCTTGCCCTAATACTTTTGCACAGTAATATATATATATATATATATATATATATATATATAATGTATTATTGTGTATTACATTTTTTATTGATTTTGTTTTGTTTTTCTACACGACCCACGATTTCTATTGTTTATTGCTTTGTTTAGCTTTTATTTCCGGGTTAAACCGTAACAAATAACTTTCAATTTTAGTATCATATTCCATTCTTATGTTTCGCCTTTAATGTAACTTAATTATACATTTAAAATTTGGATTACAATCAGTCTTTTCATCTTATCATTTCTGACACACGTATAACGTATCAATGTTGGTATACCCACCTCCATGTCTCACAAGAAATAAACCATAAAAACAACAGGGACCATGTTTGTTCACTTGGTTGTCATGGATACGAAAACATATGATATGACGAAAATAAAAATAGCATATGTTTAAAGTTTATACATCTTAAGTGAAGTAGTATTTACAATATTTACATTGTTTATTGTACATTGCTCACTTACGAACAAATACCCTTGGGAAAGGTTTAATCTGTCTCTTCCCTCCAGTTATGGGTTACATAATAGAACAGATTGGGTTCTTTAGCCTTGGCTGGTAACCAGTCTACCGCAGAAAGCAATGGCAACCTACTGCGAGATAATCTTCTGCCCAGTCAGTCATGTCTCTTTCGAGACATGATCGCCCAAAGCGTGTATCACGTATGGCACTTAACTGACTGACTGAATATAATAGTTGAAAACATGATTAAAGCTTCTACTGGGCATAAAGTGGGGAATCAGTTTTATATTGTTATGAAGTAATAAACTGATCCTCCATTAATTACTACTTAATAATATAATACATCTCTTTCCCCTCTAGCTATGAGTCAAATAACAGGACAGATTGTGTTCTATAGCCTTGGTCGGCAACCAGTCTACCGCAGAAAGCAATGGTAACCTACTGCAGGATAATCTTCTGCCCAGTCAGTCATGTCTCTTTCGAGGCATGATCGCCCAACGCGTGTATCACGTATGGCACTTAACTGACTGACATTGTTCAGTCTGTTGTTCTGTTGCTATATACCCCGGTGATAGAAATAAAGGGTTCGGTTCGAAATTCTAATAATATGAAGAAGGCCGGATCGTACAACGGCCGAAACGTAGTGAATATGAATATAGCAATAAAGATGAGAAACACAGTCCCAACAATGTGAATGATATAAAAAAATGTTTTATTTTCCGTTTTTTTTTTTTTGTTGTTGGTTTTTTTTTTTTTCGGATCATCAATCTTCATTTTTTAGACACAACGTTTCGGTCAATATACCCCCCGGTCGTTTTCAGGTGTATATTATATCTGATAATTTTGAACAGAATTGAGCTTCTTTCCCTGGTGCCCCGACCACATGAATTTACTTATGCTACTAGAATGGCATCTAGGTTTCGTTTTTACCGTTAAAATTGTCAAATGTAACAGTCAATTCTACTCTATCAGTTTCTTTTCTCGCACTTCCCGTCTGTAAAACTTTTTCCACATACTTCCCTGATAGCCACAATCATCAAAAGTTTAAATGCAACGTCAATTGCCATGTTCTACTTTCATAATTCCAATCTTTCTTTTCCTTACTCCGACATCCTCTATACAGTTTTATACCTATTTTCTTTTCTCTCATTTTCACTCTCTGCGCACCAGAAAAATTTTTAAAAAAAACCTTGATTTATTTCGGAGCATGGTATATTTTTCTCGCCCCTTGTTTTATCTCTGTGCCATTAATTTGCATTTGAACTTTAACTCCTTCTTTAGTTAAGCTATATAGAAATTATTACGGAGTCGCCAACTAGATGCCCCGTGATTGGATTAAAAACAAACAAACTTTCCACGTGAGCGGGTTTTACAAACTCCTTTCCTCTTTTGCTTGTTGGAACCTTACAGACAAGACGTCCCCGTCTGCTCTCCGTTATCTAGACTCAGGATACGTGAGGGGATTTGACAGCAACTGAAGCACAGAAGTCATGGCTCTATTCCTTCAACCCAGCCATAACGACACAAGAAATATAAACTGTTAAAAGGATGCATCTTTCAGGTAAGTTCCGCAACCCCGACTGTTTGCAAAAGACTATCCTTTCTTCTTTTCTCTCTTTTCCTGTAAATACATTTTCATCTGTGTTTGTGTTCCTTTCTTCTCGCCGGCCTCACAATTTTGTTACCAATTAAAATTGGGAAATTCCCAATAGCTATACCATATGACTTCTACCTAAAAATAAATTTAAAAAATGAAAAAAATAAATAAAGTCATTAACAGTTTCAAATTATAATAAGTTTTCAAATGAAAACATTAGACTACTTTATCTTCTTTCTATAGAACAATCCTTGGATTTTTCAGGATTGCATTTTTGCTACACACGAATGAAATGCGAATCATCTATCTTCTTTTAATCGAAAGGCTTACAACAAACTCAAATATGGCTACCTGTCCTAACAGAGTTTGGTTTAATTTTGCCAATCAAGACAAACAAGATACTTTAGAGACCCGTGATTCTAACATAATTCCAATTATATTCTCTGTTGACAAGTAAAGTCACTGCGAAAGCCAAAATTATTTGGTATTTTGCTTGTTTTTGTTGGAGTTGTTTTTGTTTTTTTTTTTGTTTCTTCTATTTCGGTTCGATAACTTTACCATGAAAACGGATCAATTTTTTTAAGTAGTAAGCCAATTAACAATGGAAAAAACAGAAAGCCAATAATTATCTTTTATCGATAAAATATAAACTGTTCGATATCATGCCAAAGCAGATATCAGAAATAATGAATGCCAAATCGAGAAACAACATCATCAAAATCGATTACGGCACCATTGGGTAAAAAAAGGTTAATCGAAGCTTAACAAAGAATAAAAAAATACGGTTCGTGTTGAAAATAAATAGAATGAAGCCCGAACCCACTTTTGACGTACAACATGAAGGCATGTTTACAGATAGCAAAATCTGCTTCGGTTTTCATCTCCTATCTGCCTTCATATATATATATATATATATATATATATATATATATATATATATATCAAGGCAGCAGATAATTTTCTAAACATATACTGTTAAATATAAGAGACAATGAATGTCTATTATGCTTAATCATGAGCCGTTTTAAACATCGTCTTTTGGCTTTAATTTCAGGTGAAAATGAAGACAAAAATTCTCCAAAATTTGGATAATTTTTTATTAAGTTGGTGCTAAGCTTTCAACTCACATGAGCCATTTTCAGAGAGGTTACAAGGACGTTAACATAAAAACCTCTCTGAAGGTGGCTCATGTGAAGCTTAGAACCAACTTAATAAAATATTATCCAAATGTTGGAGAATTTTTGTCTTTATTTTCACCTGAAATTAAAGCAAAAATACGATGTTTAGAACGGCTCATAATTAAACAAAAAAGACATTCATTGTTTCTTATATATATATATATATATATATATATATATATATATATATATATATATATATATGCTCTCATTATGATTGAGCTCCCTAGAGAAGAAAATTTTTTAAAAAGTTTCCACTTCTGCGATCTATGCGTTACTCTTCAGAAATGAATTGACTTCTTTCGGTCACTGGCGTGTGTATACACTGCTTATATACAACGTTAAAATTTCTGATTCCATGCGCCTATAGCTTAGGGGGTAGCGACTCTGACTGACATAAAATCGGTCGGGTCGGGTTTCGATCCCGGCCAGAAGCAAATGAATGTGTCTAGCCACACTGATGAGCTGTGAAATAGGCTTGTATGTGGATGACTAATATACATATATATATATATATATATATATATATATATATATATATATATATATATGTATAAAGATATATATGGATATTAATAAATATACTTGCCTATATTTTAGAGATGAAGTAGTATTTACATTATTTGGACTATTGTCTTCATTTTTGTTGCCATTTGTACGACGCTTTGGTCGTTGTACGCTTTGGCCTTCTTCAGGTGCTAGGAATTTCGAACCTAACCTTTTATTACAATCACTGGGGTATATGAACTCCATTCCTTGCTTAGTAGTGTCTCTTCTGGTAGTCTTTAAGGATGCATGGCCTAGTGGATATAGACCTTGGTTAGTTCCTGTGACTTGACTCAAAGAGTTGTGAGTTCAATACCAATAGCAGTGGTGAAAAAGTAACTAACAGGGTTAGAGGGAGATAACTCATGACTCTATATATATATATATATATATATATATATATATATATATATATATATATATAATTTTACGTCTATAGCAGGACTTGAAGTTTCATGCATCATGCAATCATCAGGTGCTTAAAAAATTGATTATTACGGGATTTGGATTTTTTTCTCGCGTTATTCATGGTAGTTAGATGTCATAATGTAAGGAGGCTGTTTTTAACTTTTTAATTGTTTAATTTAATAGTACTGGATTGCCATGTGTTGTCAGTTCTTCAATATGGCAGTGAATGCTGGACAATATCATCAAAGATGAAGGAAAAACTTGAAGCAACTGAAATGTAGTTCTACAGAAGAATGCTGCGAATGTCATGTGAGCAATGGTGAGGTCTTGGAAAGGATGGAAACAAAAAAGAAATTAATACTGAGCATCAGCTAAAGTTCCTGGGAGATGCAATAAGGAAGGCGGGCCTGGAGAATATGATACTAACAGGCCAGATAGAGGGAAAAAGAGACAGGGGAAAGCAACGGATAACATATTTGAAGGACCTGATCAGGTAGATGACGGAACGAGGGTTGCATGGTGTAACAGGAGAAGGCGTGCTAAGAGCCACCAGGGATAGGGAGACGTGGAAGTCGATGATCGCCTATTTTGCTGAAGGGACAAAGCACATAGAAGAAGAATATATATGCCAACTGTTTATAAAAAATTATAATGTGGATATAAAATTGGGGATCAATTCTATATTATAATTAATATATAAATTGATCCCTCATTTTGTGGCCATGCTAGTTTCTATACATTTATATTCTAGATTTATGGGCTTGAGCTAGTGGATGGCAGAGCGGGGTTTGGGTGGTGTAACAGGAGAAGGGGTGCTAAAAACCACCAGGAATAGGGAGACGTGGAAAGCCATGATCGCCTACGTCCTGAAGGGACAGGGCACATAGAAGAAGAAGAATTTAATTTGATTTCGGGTAAAACTTAAGCATGAAATTTGAAATTAAAATCTTAATATTACTAGTTGGTTATTGCCAGGGATATAATCGCGAAAACCAAATCTTAAAACGGAAAAAGAAAACAGATGTAATTTATGCTTTCTAGAAGAACTTACCTTATCACATATAATTAACCCTAATTTACTAAAGAAAATAAGTGAATTGATTAGCACATGCAATATTAAATTTCTGTGTATGGATGTTTTTGGGCTCCTTTCGGCATGTGAAATTTTGTACCATATTTGAATTAATAAATTTTTGTTTATGATCGTTTCTGAAGAAGCGAGAATTATATCGCTGAAATAGCTACTCAAATAATGTAGAATTTCGAATTATATATATATATATATATATATATATATATATATATATATATATAATTTTATAAAGGATTTTTGATTATTAGCTTGGATGATACATATTTCACCGCTTTGATGTTCTTAACGCGGCTCGTCAGACACACAGCATCCGAAAATTACGTACTACATAAAAGTTCGAGTCATGCCATCGGTAGAAGAGTTAAAATATCATCTATTACGTCGCTATCGGAGTGCAGACATTAATAAATTATGATCTATGTATTCATCAATCTTCCTCTCTTTGTATATATTTCTCTCACCTATTTCATATTTTTCTATCTATCTAATATCAAAGCGCAAAGCAAAATATATGAATATAAGTAAACAGATTTAGATAGATAGATAGACAGACAGACAGATAGATAGATAGATAGATAGATAGATAGATAAACAGATTTAAATAGATAGATAGATAGATAGATAGATAGATAGATAGATAGATAGATAGATAGATAGATAATTTTCTGATGCTCATATACATCTATCTTCCTGTTCATATGTATTTCTCTCACTGATCTATCTATCTATCTATCTATCTATCTATCTATCTATCTATCTATCTATCTATCTAAGTCTGTTCATATCTATCTAAGTCTGTTCATATCTATCTCAGTCTGTTCATATCTATCTATCTCAGTTTGTTCATATCTATCTATCTATCTATCTATCTATCTATCTATCTATCTATCTATCTATCTATCTATCTATCTATCTAAGTCTGTTCATATCTATCTATCTCAGTCTGTTCATATCTATCTATCTATCTATCTATCTATCTATCTATCTATCTATCTAAGTCTGTTCATATCTATCTGTCTGTCTATCTATGTCAATCTGTTCATATCTATCTATCTATCTATCTATCTATCTATCTAAATCTGTTTATTAATCTCTTTTGCTTGTTCGTCTATAAATGCCTTCTAAACACTGCTACCTCTTCTCCTACCCCATCTTCTCTACATTCCTTATCATATCGAGCTGTTAATGCAGACCATTTGTAGGGAACAACAATCTGACCCATTCCGATTCATTGATCCATTATCGATAGAATTATTTGAATAAACCAATCGAACAATGACAATCAATTAAATATTTTGTATTTGATCGGATTTCGGATGTCGAATTGCTTTAGATACATTAATTTCATTTATCTATTGATTTGTTAAAAATGTCATCGACTATAAGAAATTTCCGGTCTAGTGTTCCTGTGTTTTGTTCTATGATTCTAACAATAGTTATACAGCTGAAAAAATGAGCGGCTCTATCTTAAGTGATGCCTTGGTGATTCGTTCCGAGAGAAAATCTTTGAAAAAAAAACTTAATTCTGGCATTAGTCAGACGATACAAGTTTTGAGGCATCAGTTGTAATGACATTCGGCTCAAAAGTTTCACAATCTCAAAAAAAAAAGAATTCAACTCTCTCTCTCTCTCTCTCTCTCTCTCTATATATATATATATATATATATATATATATATATATATATATATAAGTCATCCACATACAAATTTCTAAGTCACATGAACTAACCAACGTCTATATCCAGTGGGCCAACTGAACTTTTGGGACTTATAAGCCTAATGTCCAATCATCCGAAACGGCGTACAAATGGCAACAAAGATGAGGACAATAGTCCAAATAATGTAAGTATTGTAATAACTACCTCATCTCAGAAATATAGACAAACGTCCGAAACGGCGTACAAATGGCAACAAAGATGAAGACAATAGTCCGAATAATGTAAATAGTGCAAATATAACCTCATTTCAGAAATATAGACAAACGGCCGAAACATCGTAAAAATGGCAATAAAAATGAAGACAATATTCCGAATCATGTAAATAGTGCAAATACACCCTCATTTCAGTAATATAGACACAGAGCCGAAACATCGTACAAATAGCAACAAAAATGAGGACAATAATCCGAATAATGTAAATAGTGCAAATACAACCTCATCTCAGAAATACAGACAAACAGCCGAAACGTCGTACAAATAGCAACAAAGATGAAGACAAATGTCCGAATAATGTAAATACTGTAAATACTACATCATCTCAGAAATATAAACGAATAGAATGATCTATTATTAAACGACGTACAAATCGCAACAAAGATGAGGACAATAGCCCGAAAAATGTAAATAATGTGAATACTGCATCATCTCAGAAATATAGACAAATAGAATAATCTATTATTAAACGTCGTACAAATGGCAACAAAGATGAAGACAATAGTCCAAATAATGTAAATAGTGCCAATACAACCTCATCTCAGAAATATAGACAAATAGAATGATCTATTATTAAACGTCGTACAAATGGCAACAAAGATGAAGACAATAGTCCAAATAATGTAAATAGTGCCAATACAACCTCATCTCAGAAATATAGACAAATTACATTTTCTAGTTGGCAGGTTGGTGATATTTGTTACTAAGTTTGTTTTGAATAAGAAATATTTCCTCAGCTAATAGATAAATGAAGATATTCAAATTACAGTTGATAGAATTTTGAATCAACTGGAAGTACTGAATTATTGATTACTTTTGATCGAGATGAAATCAAATGTAAAACGTGATCTGTTGTGTTTATGCTTTTCTTTCTTAATCTGTTTTTCTTTTCCTCACTCCTACGATCTCTATGGTCTTCATTGTTACTCCTTCCCTCCCTCCCTCTCTCTCTCTCTCTCTCTCTCTCTCTCTCTCTCTCTGCGATCTCTGTCTCTATCTATCTCTATTTCTCTCACACACACTGTCTCCAAAGGTGACTCACTTGGGAGAAAGATTACTTATTTCAATGAAATTTGTGCGTGCTTGTATGGAGGTAAATTTGAAAATAGCTGTCTCCAGTCTGAACCAAAATCCTATTTACCTAAATCATAAACCATAAACAGCACCTCGAAGCCATACCAGCAAATAGGTTTTCTTTATCATTTTACAAGAATTTTTTTTCTTTCAATTTGAAATATTTTTTTTCTTTTTTATATATAATTACTTCTTTTAAAAAAATGAATCACGAACGGAAGCGTTTGACGCGCTTCTGTCTGGACTGAACTCTAATTTCTGTCGGTCACGAAAAAAGAATAGTTTCTGCCATTGTGTCACGGATTGGGGTCACGTGTCAAAGTCACGCTACATTCACCATTCATGAATTTTCTACTAGAATCTGATAACCTGTAGACTACGAGAATTAAGTTAATCACAGCAAAGTTAAATTAGTCAATTTTGATTTTTACTTCATAGTATATTATTATTATTATTATTATTATTATTCCAAGTATGAAATGTCCCACAATATTAGAAATACAGAGTGCGATGGGTAAACTGTATCCATTTTATATTTTAAATTTCGATCATGCGTGATATTTTTGATTTTGTCAAAAGTATACAATATGATAGAATCAGTTGGGCACCGTCTGTAAGAAAAATAGCAATTCATTCCGCCAGAAATTTAGAAACGCCATAATGTACTGCTTGGCATTCGCACCGGAAGCTCTAACACAAATACTTCACTGTGTTCGGGTGTCAATTTGAGGACAGTGTAGAGGATTTAAAAAGAGTTACATGAGTCTAATGGTAATTACGAAGGTGTTTTGGGTGATCACTAGTGATGGTGATCTTATGTCTTCATTCATCTTCCCACAGGATGTCAGACTCAACACGAAGTCCTTCATCAGGCTGTCTTGGGTCAAAAGTGTGGCTGCTGGAAGACTCTATAATTGACAACAGGACTCTGCACCATGCCACACAAGCAGGTGGACCCAGTTGGGCTGTCAGCCAATTTCTGGAATCACATCACCTCTTACATTTGGCCACCTAATCCCCAAACTGCAACCCCCGTGATTATTACGTGTGGGACGCCGTTGAGAGAAAGTACCAACAAAACTCCTTGTAACACCAAAGATGAACTGAAGGCAAAGATTATGGCAGCATTCACCAACTTAAATAAGGAGACCATTCAGAAAGAGGTGCAAGAGATTTCAAAGTTGTCTGGATGGCGATTTTATTGAATAAATTGACTCTTTAGTATTTCAAGATATTTTTGTTTGAATTTGTTAAATATATCTGTTAAAATGAGATGTCGGTGTCATTTTTCATTTTTGCCTAACATAGGCGACAACTTTTCCATCGCACTGTCTATGTCTCTTTTTTTTACATTGGAAAACATTCTCAAAACGCATTATAAATATCGATGGAGGTAATTGTATTTCAAAGCATAGATAGATAGTGATCACTAATATATTTCAGTAGTAAACTATATTTTATTTTCACAAGTATCAATTCTTGGGAAAAGACTGAGTATAACTTTCTTCTGACACGGGAAATACGTAGGAAATGAGGCTGATTCGGTTTCTGGGAAGTAGCACAGTCTCTGCCTCTCGCCGTAAAGGTCTGAACTATTGAAAATAAACAACGGAGTACACATCTAAACATATGCCACGGATATAAGAATAGTGTATATTTGGAGCAGGATTTCATCGCAATATGATGATTTTTTTAGCGATTTTGTACAGGTACACTTCTGTGCAAAAGTATAACGACAAGAACTATTTTATCTTTTATGAAGCATATTGACAGAAAAGAAACAATTTAATTAAAGCAATTTCACTTGATTTACTCAACAAATGCTTTAACAAGAAAAAATACTTGTTACAAAATAAATTTAATATTTAGTATAATAGCCTTTTGCTTTGAAATAATAAAATAATTGCGACAATTTACCAATCGCAACTAATATGAATATACATCCGCAGACAGATGTGTTTCGCTGTATCACAGCTCATCAGTACGGTTAGACAGCCGATTGCTTTTTACCCAGGATTGAAAATTGACCGAATTGGCGTCAGTCGGCGATTCTACCTCTGAGCTACGGGCGCCCGGTAGAAAGAGGTAGAATTTTTGCGTGTATATTATCATTAAATATATATATATATGTATATATATATATATATATATATATAGTATTGTGCAAAATTATTAGGACAAGAACTATTTTATCTTTTATGAGGCATATTGGCAGAAAATAAACAATTTAATTAAAGCAATTTCATTTGATTTACTCAACAAATGCTTTAACAAAAAAAAATAATTGTTACAAAATAAATTTACTATTTAGTATAATAGCCTTTTGCTTTGATCACAGCCTTCATTCTGTCAGGCATTGACATCACAAGCTTCTTCAATGTATCTAATGGTATCTCCTGCCAAGAAGCTTGTATTTGTTCCCAAAGTGTGTCTTGCAAAGTAACATTAGATTTATCAATTTTTTTATCCAAAATATCCCATAGATGTTCAATAGGATTGATATTGGGGCTTTGTGGGGGCCAATTCAAATTCCGAAGCCTTTCTTCTTCTTCCTTTTTAGTTAAATAATTCTTACAACGTTTGGCTTTTCACCCTGTATTTGAATTTTAGTGAGGTTTTTTTTTAAGAAAACCACCCCTGTCCTAAAATTTTGCACACTACCGGTAGTGTGCAAAAGTGTTAGGACAGGGGTGATTTTAAACTTTATTTTGATGCCTCATAAATGTTAAAATAATTCTTGTCCTAATACTTTTGCACAGTACGGTACCTTATTATTTTTTAAAGAATTTTGATTTTTTTAATGCTTAAACGTCCTAATTTTTCAAAGTATGCAAGTTTATACATGCCATTATTTGGAACTCCAAATCTCGAAAGTTGTTCATGAAGAAAATTTACAGTGACAGTGAGAGTAGGTCTTCTATCGTTAAGTATTTCAGGCCATTTTGAAAAACTCTCGACGACAGTCAAATAATACGGACCATTCAAATCTACCGCATAATCAATATGCAACCTAATCGAAGGTTTATCCGTATTAGGCCAGGGTGATAATTTACAGTCAGTAACGTTGCCACTAGAGCAGAGCCTCTGAATGACTTAATCAAATTTTGAATATCCTTCTCCATTTGGGAGATAAGCGATTTAATTCTTGACAGCTCTGAATATCCAACATGAAATTGCTTTAAAATTTCTTTTTCATTCAGTCAGTTAAGTGCCATACGTGATACACGCTTGGGCGATCATGTCTCGAAAGAGACATGACTGACTGGGTAGAAGATTATCCCGCAGTAGGTTGCCATTGCTTTCTGCGGTAGACTGGTTGCCGACCAAGTCTATAGAACCCAATCTGTCCTGCTATTTAACCCATAACTGGAAGGAAGAGACGGATTAATACCTTTCCCAAGGGTATTTGCGCGTAAGTGAATACAATGGATTCAACTGGAATTCGAACTCGGCTCCCCGATTTCTCGTTCCTAGCCGATATCCACTGTACCACAAAGCAAGCAGAAATTACTATTCTTTCGGCGTAGATCCAAACTTTATTACAGATTGAAAAAAAAGTTTTTATTTTCAATAACATCTTGTTTATTTTTCCTTTCCTTCCATCTCACTTTTACGTCATTCATCATTTTTATAATATAATCATCCTTCTTCGATTGTATTTTAAATTGTTTCTAAAGTTACGGGTAGTTCTCTTATTGTGTTACACAAAACAGTTTTAATTTCATCTTCAGAAATTAAAGAAGAAATCACCCTCTTCTCAAAAAAGTTACTAAATTTTGGGTATTAATCTAAACTATCTGCATGTCTCAATTTTTTTTCACGGTAAATCTTAAAAGTTTAGTAAAATTGCAACCTGTTAGTCGTATTTGTCCGGATACCTTTTTAGAACCAAAAATAGTCAACAATGGTCATTGATCTGCTTGCTAAATAAATTTCTTACCACGTATCATTTTGTGAAATTTTGCCACTGGAAAAATAATAGCGAGCGCTTCTTTATCGATTTGACTCTAATTTCTTTCAGTCGCCATTAGCGTTCTACATGCATAGGCAATTGCTTATATTTTACCAGAGTTGAATTTACAACGAACAACTGCTCCATTGCCATAATCGTCAGTATCTGATGCTACAATTATTTCCAAATCAAGATTATTTTTTTTCTTTTAATCGTGTCGCCCCAAGCAAGGCATATTACTGTCACTGTTTTGCATGGGGTTACATAGGAGGAAAGCTATAGTGACAGGTTATAAGGGGTGTCAGGAAGTGGGTAAAAGAAAAATGAATGTAGCCATAAAGTGAGGGATCAGTTTATATATTGATTGTAATTTAGAATTGATCCCCCACTTTATATCCACATTATAATAGTATAGAAAAAAAATTTTTTATAATCATATCACCCCAAGCAAGGCATTTTACTGCCACTGTATTGCAGGGGCTTACAGTTATGAAAAAGAGTAACAGGTTATAGGAAGTGAGTAAGAGATGGATGTGAATACTGATGAGAGTGAAGTGGACGGAGAAAGGATAATAAGAGACAGGATGCAGGTGAGTGAGATAGGAGATGACTATTGACTTTACATTTAAATTCTTGGAGATTGTAGCTGTCGTTAAATGCGTTAACGATAATTCAGATGTTGACGTGATCTTTATGTCTTCAAAGGATTTCTGACATTCATTGAATCAATTCCACGCCGAACAATTTTTCCAGTAATATATTTAAAATCACTCTCAGTTCATGCCTATTTGGCGCATAAAAACTGTAATGGCTTGCGAGTTGTAGAAATTATTGTAAAGTAGCACTTGTCCTTGATGGGTCTGGTCTACGCCTATTTGCATCGATTATTTGCCCCAATTATTTTATATTGCTCCCGGAAAATTGGCATTCTTCTCATTTAGTTTGAGCCCGTAATCGTCTATTCTATGGAATACTTATTGTAGATGTTCCGAACATTGCCGTCTATGTTTTGCTTCTTATGAGTTATCATATTCTTACTAGCGATCATGTACTTCCAATTGGCTCTGTCTCTAGTCGCTCTCAACTTTCTTCAATTTGGGATCTCTCCCAAACCCCACTCTGCCATGAGTTATCATATTCTTACGAGCGATCATGTACTTCCAATTGGCTCTGTCTCTAGTCGCTCTCAACTTTCTTCAATTTGGGATCTCTCCCAAACCCCACTCTGCCATGAGTTATCATATTCTTACTAGCGATCATGTACTTCTAATTGGCTCTGTCTCTAGTCGCTCTCAACTTTCTTCAATTTGGGATCTCTCCCAAACCCCACTCTGCCATCCATTTGCTCAGACCTATCAAGTAAATCTCGCGTTGATTTGCCCTGTCTCTTTTTCCCTTTATCTGTCCTGTGAGTATTAAATTTTCCGGGCTCTCCTTCCTCATTACATGTCCCAGAAATCTCATCTGTTCTCTTCCTTATGTTAATTATGTGTTTTCTCCTCGTTCCCATCCTCTCCAAAACTTCACGTGCTCAGTTCATGGTATCCTCAGCATCCTTCTGTAAAATAACGTTTCTGCTGCCTCAAGCCTCTTCTTCATCCTTGAGGAGATCGTCCAACATTCACTTCCATACAAAAAGACAGATATCACATAGCTATTCAGCAATCATTTCTTTGCTTCCAATGAGATTTTCCTGTCTCTCAGTCCTCCGGTTAGCTTTTTAAATGCGTCCTTGACCATGCCAATGCGTCTTTGGATCTTAACAACGCACTTTCCATCCTCTATCAGTACGGTTCCCAGTTACTTAAATTTCTTTTCTTGTTTTATTTTAGTTTTTCCGACCTGTGGTTGGCATTCTGGGGTCTTCTTTTTGCTGATGATCATACATTCAGTTTTTTTTAAGTTTATGCTTAGTTTTTTCTTCTCGCTTTCTGTTGTTACCTCCTGTAAGAGGTCCTGCATTTTTTTTCCGTCTCTGCTATCAGCACTGTATCATTTGCGTATCTTAGATTGTTGAGATTATAGCCACAAATGACGAATCCTGGCAAGGGTTAGAATTGTTTCGCTTTACAAGTTGAATAGATCCGTTGAGAAAACACATCTTTGTATGACGTCCCTTTCAACTTTTTTATACCATCTGAATTCACTTCCTATCCGTACGCAAGCTGTTTGCTGCCATTATATATTCTTGGTTATCCTAACGTCTTTTCCGAAAATGTCGAGGTTGTCAAGCATCTCTATCAAGTCTTTGTGGCTTACTTTGTCAAATTCCTTTGCGTAGTCTATAAAGCACAGATAAAAAGGTCCTTCTGCATTTCTATTGCACTTTCAGATAACATGAATATCACATTCCTTATTCCGGTGTCTTTAACGAAGCTACACTGTTCTTGTCCTGTCTTTGGGTCAATTCTGCTTAGCGCTTTGTTCATAGAATCTAGGTGATGAGTTTTGTTATGTGGCTCATTAAACTGATTGTTTTGTGAAGTTCACATTCCTTTGCACCTGGCTCCTTAAGTAGTGCTATGGAAATTTATCTGCTTGAGTCCTCCGATATATAAACAATATACCGGAGGATCTAAGCAGATCAATTTTCATATTATGTTGTAGATTTCGTTTATTATTTCTGTGTCTGTCTATGCCAAAGCCTTCTAAGGGCAGCAACATTTCTATCACATTCTCATTGGGTCCTGCAACTTTATTTCT
>JBBBDQ010001500.1:5327500-5330000 GCA_037127315.1 Ascarosepion bandense
TAGGTGTTAAATTGATTTTTGACCAAATGGAGCGACTTGCAAGACTTGAGGAATTAGCGATTCAGTGCGAAATTCAAAGGACAATAAAAGGCTCAGATCAGCGCCAGTCAAGAGTCAGATTCAGATGGAAGCAGCATAGATGAGATGCTAAAATGTAACGAGAGAAGCTTCAAGCTGACCCGGACATTTGTCCTCTTTCTCTTTCCTTCTCGTGTGTTTATTTCTTTTACTTCTTCTCCATCCAAAGATATTCCGACTGAATACTTACATACATACATACATACATACATACGCATATACTTTTTCAACAATTACTACTATGAACATTTTTTTACAAATCTTGATACCCTTAGCTTAATACTCGTTTCTCATTGAACATTAATTCCCAGGAATTCTTGTTATTCTTTCCTTTTAATAAATTTCTATTTTGACATGAAGAATGTATATTTTTCTTACTTTATTCCCAAACAAAAAAAGAATCGATCACGTTCTTAACGAAAAAGTCGAACCCAGAATTCGCAAGTAGGTGTTAGATTGATTTTCGACCAATGGGAGCAACTTGCAAGACTTGAGGACAAATGACAATAAAAGGGCCCCGATCAGCGTCAGTGAGTCAGTCAGGAGATGGAAGATGCAAAGACGACAAGCTAAAATGTAACGAGAGAAGCTTCAAGCTGACCCAGACATTTGTCCTCTTTCTCTTTCCTTCTGATTCCTTTTACTTCTACTTCTCCATCCAAAGACATTCCTTCTGAATACATACATACGTACATACATACGTAAATACATACATACATACGTACATACATACGTACGTACGAATATACTCTTTCAACAATTACTACTACGAACATTTTCTACAACTCTTGATACCTTTAACTTTCTAATTGAACATTAATTTCTACCTATTCTTGTTAATCTTTCCTTTTAATAAATTTCTATTTTAACATGAAAAATGTATATTCTTGTTCTTACACTATTCCACACATTACAAACCTGTTGATAACCTTCTGATGATAACCTTCTGATAATTCTGATGATGATAATTCTGCATAAAATTTATAAGCTGTACGGAGTCCGGTTAAGTATGACACAAGGCCGATCAAGAAACATTAACCATCTCCATATAGCTTCAGATCTATCTCTTTTTCTATTGTAAGATTTTGATTTAGCGACGATATTCCATGTAATTTAATTGGGTTCTTGTTGTTTTTTAATGTCCAATAAAATATGTATGAAGCAGTGCTTTTACTGTATGTAATGTTGTTTAAAGACATGTGGTTGTTAAATCTAACCTTCCACATGTTAGCGGTCGATCCAAAGTAAAATTTAACATTATCATCATCCGAATGAAATCGAGCTCTATAAACAATACTTTCTAGACATACAATGGCCATTCATTGGGCAGGTCTTATTTTTTCGACAATTGCAATTATTTTCTGAAAGGTGATTATTATTAGTAGTAGGGTAACTTTTATTATTCAGGTTGGCCAAGTATTTATTTGGTATCATATTATTATGGTGTGAAATATATTTTCCCTGTGTTCTTGATGCAACTATAACTGACATTAACATTATTTTTTTATGAAAATATTTTTTAGTGTGGGTGAATGGTAGAAATGTTTGTGAATTAAGTACAAAAAGAATTTGCCAATGTTTGTTTGGATATTACGGCTGAAGGGCTGGTTAAACTAAATGATATTACATTTACGTGGTTTCTGTTTATTTCTGTCTACTTTGTTTTTAACGGATTTTTCTAAACTAATTGTTGAGTTTACTTTTTTCTAAAGCATTAAAGTATTTAATTCTAGAATTGTCAAAGATTTCCTTATTGCTAGGGTTGGTACTTAAAGAAAATTAGATGGATTTTTGTAGGTTGTTGGTGATTCACTGGGGGTGATTTGATTCCTTGTTGATGTATGTATTGTTAAGTGAGTCCTTAGTGTACGGTTTATACAAACCATTGCTCAGATCGAAGGTAATGTCTAAGAAATATAAGACTTTAGCGTTACTGATGGTGGTATTATTAAGATCATTGTCATTGAAAAATTGGATTAGATCCTTTTTAAATTTGTCAGTTTTGTTTTTTGGGTTTTTGTTTTGTTTTTTTTTGGGGGGGAGAGGGGTTTTGTTTTTTTGTTTTTTTGTTTTTTTGTTTTGTTTTTTTTGTTTTGTGGGTTACTTTTACGGTGGATTGTTTATTCGTCGTCTTGGTGAAGTCTGGTATTACATAAATCGAAGATATGCTTAAGATTCCAGAGTAAAAATCCGACTAAATCACAGACTTCATCAGAATCATACGCTTCCAAAGAAATGAAGAAATCCGGGTTGTTTTTTTTCTAGTTTACATGCATTTATTATAAAATAAGATAAATTTTGGGGCCTGTTTAATGATGTTGATGTCTTGGTCGCTGATAGGACCGTAATCTTTAGCCAAATTCATAGCTTTGGTTAAAAGTTTTTCAGATCTTAACGGATAGAAGTCACAAATATCAAACTA
>JBBBDQ010001500.1:5332500-5349998 GCA_037127315.1 Ascarosepion bandense
ATACACTAGCAGTATAGCCCAGCGTTGATCGGGTGTAATGAAAGCTTTAAAACTAATCCAGGGTCCTGGAGCTCAGACTCTTTGGACGTTGGCACGAAAAACTAAAAAGCAACAGTTCTTTCCACTTAAAGCGGTGCCGTAGACTGAAAGAAAAATGAATGGATGTAAGTCAAATTTTGATTTCCTGGTATCGATATCAAATAAGTTTCGTCGTAATATAGACATACAGGCAGATAAACAGACACACACACAAACATCTTGCCTTTTAAATATATATCTTATCGATTTTCTGCACTATTATAAGAACTGCAACCTTGAAAGTTCTGAATATCGTTTCTTATGTCTTTGTCTATGAGTGTATGAAATTTGGTTAAAATCGGGCCACTCCTTCAATAACCCGATTTTTCCGATTATCGATTATCGATATTTATCGGGGGTACCTCGACACAAAACCCAGCTAAGAACACTCGCAGACGCTTATAGTACAACTGTGTAAATTTTCAAGAAAATCTGTTCAGCCGTTTCGGAGTCTATAGGTAACGGACACACACACACACAGACAAAGTTCCATTTATCAATAAGTTTATATATATATATATATATATATATATATATATATATATATATATATATATATATATGACTTTTCCCTTCGTCTTTTTGAAATCTTTCTTTTTTCTTTCACTTGCTGAATGAATCTTTTGTTGTTACCAGAAAGACAAGTTTTACTTGCTTAACTTAATCTAAGATGTTCTCTTTACCAATGAGGTGTTATGCATATCTTCCGAGGCAGGATCTACGCCATCCAAAAATGTTTTCAACAAAAAGATGCAAGAGAAAATCTATTGGCCGAAAATTTGAATGTTATGAAATATTTAATCCTTAAAATACGATAAAAATTCTGGCGAAAACGTTTCATTAACAACAGATCCCGACTCTAGATGTCTCTAAGAAAATTCTTACTTACTAACTAGATAAGACTGCTTCGGCGACCCTATTCATAGGCAAAGAAAAAGAGAAAAGAGAGAGTTTATTTTCGAAAGGACGTCTCTTTAATGATTCCATCAACTGATGCTACTACATATCTCTTCTACAGCAATCCTTCTACAATCGTAGCCTAAACTCACTGCATCAACTGTAAATAGAATCTCTTGTAAATCGTTTTCTTCAAAACTATTGCTTTTCTTACGTTAGACTTCAGCAAATTAATTTGTTTTTTGTTTGTTTTTGTTGTTGTTGTTGTTGTTGTTGTATTGTTTGCTTGTTTTTTTGTTTTTTGTTTTTTTTTTTGTTTCCTAATTGTCGTCCATTCATTTAAAGCATATTAGCTCAAGCTTCCTCATAATAGCAGCGGGGTTAGCAAGCTATTGAGATTGACCTTAAACTTTACAAGCAATCAAATTTGAGTGTTTTGGGTTAAACTCGGTCTCATCTATCAAATACCTAAAATGCCGGTATTTTATATCAGAATTGTCTGATCTTGTCAACAATCTTTTTTTTTTCTTTTTTCATATACCGTACGACGTGAGTGATCATAGTTTCAGACAACTTTTTTATTACCTTAAGAAATCATTGCTTCTTTACTAGATACCTTTGTGCCTGTTCTGCTATATATTTAGCCAAACTCGTTCACTAGCTGACTTGCCGGTTAGCCCTGATTCTCTTGCCTTCAACATATCCAAAGAGTGTTAAATTCTCTATAATTTCTTCATTCTATACCAATACTGTAGTATTTTCTGATTGTAAGTATCAGTTTCCGTGTCTGTGGTAAAAAATGATGATGAGTGGGGGTTCAAAAAAGTGCAGTGCGACGTTCGCCGGCAGACCAGCTGTTTTTCTTTCTTCTTCGGTCGCCTCAAGGAAATGGATTTTAGTTCTCTCTTTCTTGCCGTTACACTTGGCAGTTGTGAAACAGACACCAACTAAGCCGCTCCTACTCCCCCTTTGTCATTCTCACTGACTGACTGTCAATCCGCACGGCCAACTTCAACTAGCGCAGTTCGCCGACAAAAAAGAAAAAAACGACACCACCAGCGCTGCTGGCACCCCGCTTTTTATGCCATTCCAAGACGGCCAAAATTTGCATATGTACGAATATCGTCTCGTGTTGGACGAGATAGACGTGTGATGTTTACCCATCTAAATATAGACGGTGTTCACTGGAGCTTATTTTCAGCTTGTGTTGTTACTGGAATTGAAGCCTGAAGTAATTTTTCTTCTATATTATAACACATGTATTTCCACTCATAAAAAAGAAATAGTAACTAAATACATCTCTCAAAATAATGGCCGACTGACCCTGTAATTTAGCGTCTGAATATACTGCTCCAAAGCACAATGTCTGTTTTATTTTATTGCGATAACAATGGACCTTGATTATACGTTGGCATTATATATATATTGGTATTTATTCAGCTGCGTTTCGTTAACTGTACGGGGGCCACAATGAATAGAATAACAAGCGAAGGTCGAATTCATTATAATTGTAATGATGCGCAAGACTTGCTCGCTTATCATGCGGCTGTGACCAACGTTCTATCTGCACCTAAACAGACTATAATAGACTTCACAGTCAGCAGGTCGCTTTGACCACAGGACTCTGATGCAATTTATCATAAATCGATTTAACAGGAATCTTTTATTATAGTAAATTCCTTAGGGTAGAAACATTAATGGCTGGTTATTCGTATGGGATTCATGAAGTCGTTGAACGAACCGACTCAAGTAAGCATGTTAGATTCGATGGTTCGCATCACGGGACTGAAGCGAGACAATTGAAAGACTAAAATAGCAGAAAGATGATTTGCATTTTGTCTACAAAATAATTCCAGGACTTTGATTGAAACGCCTTCCTCTGACGCCTTCCTGTAACAATTGTTAACAAGCCAAGCTTTCAGGATAATTTGTAATGAGTTCTGTCCGCACCGAGTCCTTCATATTTGAGGCATTGTGCAAAAACAACTTTTTATACCTTACAATATAGATATCTTGCTATTATTTCGAACTATTATCTTCATCTTAGTTGATATAGATGTTATTACAGACACAGCGTTTCGACCAAGTATCTCTCTGGTCATCATCAGGTGCCCATTGATTGGCTGATATGGATTATCTGTTAATAATGTGATATATCCTGTGATATCAGTTATCGCTTTTTTTTCTATGTATGTTTACAGCAGAAGCTCGCAAACCTTTTTCTCTCGGCAGCAAAATGAAAATATGCATGCACCTCACCAAATTTTAGGAAATAAAAAGTACATATAAAATAAAAAAAACAGAGAGATGGTTGAAGGAAGATAACTGCGAATTCGAAGTCAGAACATTATCACTGAAAACACACTTCTCATAGATCTTAGTATATATTCGTAATATCAAACTTCTCATGAATCTCAGTATATATTCTTAATATCAGACAAAAATATCACAATGATAAATTTATCTATATTTTTGACATGAGTTAGTATTTACAGTATTTACATTATTCCGACTATTGTTCTTATCTTTGTTGCCATTTGTACGACATTTAAAAATAGATCATTCTATTTGTCTATATTTCTGAGATGAGGTAGTATTTACAGTATTTACATTATTCGAACTGTTGTCCTCGTCTTTGTTGCCATTTGTACAACGTTTAATAATAGATCATTCTATTTGTCTATATTTCTAACGTGAGGTAGTATTTACAGTATTTACATTATTCTGACTATTGTCCTCATCTTTGTTGCTATTTGTACGACGTTTCGGCCGTTGTATGCTCCGGCCTGCTAGGAATTTCGAACCGAACATTTTATGTTTTATATGAACTCCATTCCTTGCGTAGTAGAGCCTCTTTTGGAAGTCATTAGTTATCTCCCTCTAACCCTGTAAATTACGTGTTCACTACTGTAGCCTGATATTGAACTCACAACTCTTTGGGTCAAGACACAAGAACTAAACAACGTCTACATCCACTGGACAATGTTTCCTAAAGACAAGAACAACTGAATTTTTGGGTCTTTATCAGAGTTCGTATTGCATTTTTTTTTATGTTAATGGTTTTCTCTAGTATACTAGAGAAAATCATTGACATAGAGTGAGTTCAATATCAGGCTATAGCAGTTGTGAACAAGTAATTTACATGGTTAGAGGGAGATAACTCCTAAACAGGTAATAAACAATTATATTAATAGTGAATAAAATTCCAGAGTTTAATCGGAGACTGAAGAATAACAGTTTGAAATAAGACCCAAGAAAGAACCGAAATTCTAAACAGGAAATAAATAAATACATTAATAGTGAAAGAATATGTCATAATTTTTCTTAATGAAGATATATATCTTATTTCTATTCTCACGTAGGTTAGTAAATAAATACGAGGGTCATTCAATAAATAAGGTTACTTTTTCGGTATAAGGTCTTCTAATACAGATAGAAGCTTAATTCTTTTTTTGTTTTTCAACGTAGTCTCCCAGCAGTGTCACACACTTTTCCCATCTGTGCACAAGATTCCGTATTCCCTCATCGTAAAAATATTTGGTCTGATGTCTCAGCCAATCACTTACAGCACTTTTGATTTCATCCTCACTTTCAAACTTCGTGCCTCCCGTGAACGCTTTCAAGGGACCAAACAGGTGAAAGTCTGAAGGGGCAAGATCTAAGTTGTAAGGGGGGATGAGGGAGCAATTCCCAGCCCAGCTTGTTGATGGTTTGCACCGTTTGGGCTGCTGTGTGAGGCCTTGCAGCTGACCTTCCAGTAGGCAAGGTCATCATGAACAATTTTGTGTGCTGTTCCAACAGACAGGCTCAAAGTCCTTGCAATATCATCCACTGTCACCCTTCTATCAGACTGAATGAGGTCATTGACTGATTCGATCACCTCAGGAGACCTCACTTCTTTAGAACTTCCTTATTGCTCACCTGTTCAGTTCATGATATCACCGGCATGCATGTGTAATCACATCTGTTGTTTCGGGGTTTCAGTTTGAGTTTTGTTTAACGGCATATCAACCTCTGTGGGTTATTTAATGTCAAAAAGGTAGGGGCTTAAGATGTTTTTTTAAGGTTCAGTTATAATTGATTTAGTCAGATTTTGATTTTAAAAAAATTTATTTTTAATTATTTTCTTATTTCACAAAACTGAAGATATCGTCCGGTTTTTGTATTAAAAAATATATTGCTGGCAATAATTTTTTTTTCGTTCAAAAATGTATTGTTAGTAATATTTTTCCTTCAAAAATGTATATATATTTCTATAAAAGTCTATTTTTAGGTATATATTTCTGTAAAAGTGTATTTTTATACTTTCATAGTGTTTTGACCGGAGTTTGGGGATAAACTATTTACCCATAGTTGGGACTCTAACAGGTGCTACCACCCCGGGTCAGGATAGACCTGGGAACAACAGCAATTAAGAGGTGGTTCCCTACTCCTTACAAACTCCAAATCAGAGGCCTTGTTGCCGGATGTGTTTTACTGTCATACCCAAGACCATCTGTTGTTTCGAGTTTCTTCTAGAAAATTGTCTGGTATCCACTGCCTTACAGGAAGATAGATATGACACAGAAGTTCAGCACTCTTTTCATTGTTCTAGCAAAATTTTGTTAAAATGATTTACTTAATTTCTGGAAGGCAATTTTCGCTATTCTTATGCGGCTTCAATTTTCTGTTACACTTTCTATCACTTTACATTCAGTCAGTTAAATGCCATACGTGAAACACGCTTGGGCGATCATGTCTCGAAAGAGACATGACTGACTGGGCAGAAGATTATCCCGCAGTAGGTTGCCATTGCTTTCTGCGGTAGACTGGTTGCCAGCCAACCAGTCTACCGTATCACGTATGGCACTCAACTGACTAAAGTACAAATACCCTTGTGTTTGTTCTCAGTACAACTATTGAAAACTTTAGCTTAGCCTAGCGCATAGCTATAGATACAAGGCACTCAGTGAGGATCGAACTCACGCCGCTAATGTGTAATAAAGTTGGAGTGCCATCTGATACAGATAACACGTAATGAATAATATGTGACTTGAATATTTTGCGTTGAACTTTATATTTCATTCCGCTTCTGACGTTGTCAATTACCCTTGGCCACTGTGAGTGTCTGGCCTTCTTAGTGCCCTCAATCGAATGCTGTCCTTGCATTCCCCGTATGTGATGCCTAAGAGATTCACCCAAATCCTCTTTTGGACGGTCATTTATATAACTGCGTGTATTACAAATATTTACCACTATTGTATATCCAGAAGCCTGACTTTAAACTGAAGACGTAGGTAGTGCGAGTTCCTCGTACGTCGAGGGTCACCTCTGTAGTTATAGGAGGATAGCTAATGTTTCGTTGATTCGGCCTTGTGTCAGACATAACCGAACTCCCTACAGCTTACAAGTTTTATCCAGAGTTATAATCAGGATTATCAGAAGGTTTTCATCATCTGGTTGGTTGGTTGGTTGGTTGGTTGGTTGGTTGGTTGGAATGTGTGGAATAATGTAAGAATAAAATATACATTTTTCATGTTAAAATAGAAATTTATTAAAAAAGGAAAGAATAACACAAGTTGTAGAAGTTAATGTGCAATTGGAAAAAATATTAAGAAGGGTAGAGTTCGTGTTCAATGATAAAGTTGTGGGTATCAAGAGTTGAAGAAAATTTTCGTAGTAGTAATTGTTGAAAGAGTATATGCGTACGTACGTATGTATGTGTTTGTTTGGTAGGAATGTCTTTGGATGGAGAAGAAGAAGTAAAAGAAATCAACACACGAGAAGGAAAGAAAAAGAGTACGAATGTCTGGGTCAACTTGAAGATTCTCTCGTTTCATTTGAGCTTGTCTTTGCTGCTTCCATCCCCTGACTGACTGTCTTGAAGCTGACCGAGGCCTTTTAAAGTATTCGGATTTTCGCACTTGACCACTAAGTCCCTTTAGTCTTGCAAATCACTTCCATTGGTGAGAAAATCCTTTTAACACCTACTTACAAAATCTGGTTTCGCCTTTTTCTTTAAGCACATGGTCAATCCTTTATCTATTTGGAAAAAAACAGGATTTCACACGTCATTGTGAATTTTTGTAAAAGTGAAGAAGAAGGTTGATTTTAATTCTTAATTTCCTATCCCTACAATCCAAATGAAAGTATCGATCTGACAAAGATATTTAAGAACGTGACTTGTTTTTTCACATTAATGAGAGGGTTTCCAAAACTACTTGTATTGAGGATTTAGGTTTTCTGCTTAAAGACAGATTTCATTTATTTTTCTTTTAAAATGAACAGTTGTTTCTTCTTCTGAACATCAGTTGGCACACAATTTTCTTATTAAATAGAAAAAAAACGATTAATTTATCTCAACAGCAAGAAACTATGGAGTACATTTCAAAGTATCAATCTCATAGCTGAAGTGTCCAAGTTTCATTGTTTTGTGCTGATATTTTGTAATTAATAATTATAGCAGAGAAGAAATCTTGTTTGCCACGCTAGTATATCCAGAAACTTGACTTTAAACCATTTTAACGGAATGAAGAAGTACAGGCTGGGAAAAGGCTTCCACTAGAACGAGACAATTCGCTTCTTTTTCGTTATTCAGACATATTTTTCCATTTTCAAACAGAAATCAGAATCATGGTTCTCCCCACTTTTATTGTACCTATTCTGGTAAAAATTTACGATCAAGAATCTTAAATTGACTTGCAACTTGGATTTAAATTCAACTACAAATTGGATTTTGAATTTAACTTAAAGAAAGATAAATTTCACCATTTTAGTTTGTAAGTGTGCAATTCTAACGAGAGAGATATAACTTGTAAGTATTTGTATATGCGTCTGTTAAGGGCTTGTAATTTGCAAATCGTGTTTGTATATGCACTTAAGCCACAAAAATACAATTATTTCATTTGCTAAAAATGCTGGCGTCATTCTTAAAAGCATTCACGAAAAAATTCGATAAAATCTTCCACAAAAATGCAACCAGAAAATTATAAAAATGTTTAAGACCATTACTTGCGGAAAAAATCTTTTCAAGCATCCATCTTGGAAAAACATCAGCCGTTGCTGCAGAATGAGTTATGAATTTTGACTTCAAAAAAATTTATATTAGTTTCTCGTTTATTTTTTCTATTATTAATTAGATTTATTTATAGTTTGTAGGCTTTAATGTACGAGCATTATTTTTTTTCCTTATACATGAAAAGATTACAAATTAAATAGACATTTTTTATCTGCCGGGAATTTTGGCTCAGTCTCTTCAAAGCACGAACGACGCACACATATTGAGCGATTTTCATTGGCCGTTGTGATTAGCCAATAATAACAAAAGCAGGATGTGAAACGCTCATTCTTAGGGTTTAAAATGTACAAAGTGGGTTACTCTGACCGGAATAGGAATACAACAAACCCCAGATAGAACGTTAAAGAGAATTAGTGAAATATTTTCATTGTTAGATCTTTATTTGACTATCCAGTTATATAATCCTGTTATTTTTAAATGTCTTTTTAAGAGATATTTACTGTTTATCTTACGAGGGTCATTCAATAAATAAGGTGAATCTTTTGGTATAAGGACTTCTAATACAGATAGAAGCTTACTTTTTTAATTATTTTTCAATATAGTCTCCCAGCAGTGTCACACACTTTTCCCATCTGTGCACAAGCTTCCGTATTCCCTCAGTGTAAAAATATTTGGACTGTTGTCTCAGCCAATCGCTCACAACACTTCATCGTCACTTTCAAACTTCGTGCCTCTCGTGAACGCTTTCAAGGGATCAAACAGGTGGAATTCTGAAGGGGGAAGGTCTGCGCTGTAAGGGGATGAGGGAGAAATTCCCAGCCCAGCTCGTTGATGGTTTGCACCGTTTGAGCTTCTGTGTATTGTCTTGATGCAAGACTGATGACCCCTGCAACAGATAAGCTCAAAGTCCTTGCAATGTCATCCACTGTCACCCTTCTGTCAGACTAAATGAGGTCATTGACTGATTTGATCACCTCATTAGACCTCACTACTGTAGGCCTCCCAGGCCTGTCTTCATCCTCAACACTGCTCCGTTCTTCTTTAAACAATTTAGCCCACTTGTAGACATTTTTTTGGATGAAACATGTGGCACCATACACAGTTGACATTCTCCTATAAATTTCAACTGGTTTGCACCATTCAGCAACCAAAAACTTGATAACTGATCTCTGTTCAATCCTGGAGCATGCTTCTTCGTCAGCCATCTTTGTTAATCTCCAAAACACTCAAAGTTTACTTTTTTTTTTCAATTTGCAAAGAAATTAAATCTCTTTGAAACAGAAGTAAAGGAAAAAAAATTTAAAAAGTAAGCCTCTATCTATATTAGAAGTACTTATACCGAAAACTTCATCTTATTTATTGAATGACCCTCGTAGTTTGACGCAGGAATACAAGAGTAGAGTATCCATTGAGTACAATACTCTTGTCATTAAAAATGAGTCCATTACATACTACTTTAATTCAGGTGCCTTATTTCATAAGCTGACGGTATTATGACATACGGCTACTGTAACAAGGAACAAACCCCATGACATCGAAACTAACATATCAGTAAACAACAGTCCTAGTTTGAGTTTAATAAACATCAAAATGCAAAGCACATTTATTGGTGATAAAATGTGTGTTTCAGTCATTATTAATTTGGGACAAATATTTCTTTCATCTTAATCCGGTTTTCTTTTCATTGCAACTCGTACGGCTTATTGACGATCTGAATAGTCAGATTGTATTAAAAATTAAGACAGAAAAAATATTAATAAAAAATTAATAATAATTGACAATCATTATCGACATTATCAGCCCTGTGACCGATTGTGGTTGTAGGATCATTGCACAGTTGAGTACCTGTCCATTCCTCTCCACATATTTTGTTGAAAGCTGGAGAGATACTTATTCGTGCATAGTGTATCTTAGGCAAGTAGACCTGATGAAGCCCATTCCTTTCTAAGTTAAACTACTGCCGGTGTTGTGCAATTTGAAGGCTTGCCTTTGTCACGGGCAGATTGGCATTTAATCTGTCGAAAAACTCTCCACCCTGGCCGTTATTTTCAGCCTAGGAAGTCCTCCTTCCAACAATACTATGGCATCGCTACACTGGCGGTATCTTTAGCTATAGAGCCTCGTCTATCCGCCACTGTACTAAACAGCTGTGGATTCTACAATAAGGTTCACCCGTCCTTTGATAGATTTTGTTTTTAATCCTGCTAGATGTCTAACCACCTTCCTTAATAGAAAGACCGGTGGAGGGGGGGCCATTTTAGTTACTAATAACCCGACAATGTAAAAGGTAGTATTGGGTTACATTGTACCAGTAACACGCGTAGACTGGTCTGACATAAATTTGTCAATACTTCATCTACTAAAGATTAACAATTCTCTTAGATGAAAAGCAACCATAATTGTGGTGAAGGAAAAACAAGCATTCAAAAACAGGTAATGTTTCTCGGTACTAACTTTCCAGTCTCCATAGAGATCAAAAGCATCGCCTAGTCTTTTTGTGTGACAAATTATTTTCCAGCTTCCAACCTCTCTCTTTCTCACAGGCGGGACGTGGCGTGCTCTGTCGCTACTTCCGTAAAAAATGCTCAAACGAAATACATTACTTGGTTCAACTAAGCCGAACCTTCACGGCAATGGCCGCCATGACACTTAGGAATGTAAGTGGCACGTTCTCTGCACCGCTATAGTAAGTACCGGAGTTGTTGTTGATGTTGTTGTTGATGTTGTTGTTGTTGTTGTTCTTCTTCTTCTTTTTCTTCTTCTTCTTCTTACTCCTCTTCTTCTTCTTCTTCTTGTTCCTCCTCTTCCTCCTCCTCTTCTTCTTCTTCCTCCTCCTCTTCTTCTTCTTCCTCCTCTTCTTCTTCCTCCTCTTCTTTTTCTTGTTCCTCCTCCTCGTCTTCTTCTTCTTTTTCTTCCTCCACCTCCTCTCCTTCTTGTCCCTCCTCTTCTTCTTCCTTTTCCTCCTCCTCCTCTTCGTCCTCCTCTTCTTCTTCCTCCTCTTCTTTTTCTTGTTCCTCCTCCTCGTCTTCTTTTTCTTCTTCTTTTTCTTCCGCCTCCTCCTCTCCTTCTTCCTTTTCCTCCTCCTCTTCTTCTTCTTCCTCAAAGATCTGTTTATTTTTCCTTCAAATCACTCAAGTTGAAAAAGGCTGTTTAAATTGTAAAAGCAAAAACTTAACTATTAAACGGCATTTATAAAATGAAAAGAAAGCTTAAATCCTTTAAACGATTTTAGGAGACAGATTTCTTCAGCTGTATTAATTGAACAGAAAAAAAAGCATTTCTGAAAGTTTTCCACTTATTCTTATCGGTTACTCGAAACTGCTGATTTGATCCTTTGTCTTTGAAAAAGCGACATCTTTCATTTGACACTTAATCTTCGAATATTGAAGGTAAACGATACATTTTGTCTCTTGTCATTTTGAGATGAGAAAATATATACTGTTAAACACCCTTTACCATAGAGACTGCATAAATTTGTATAGCAAATGAATAATTTTCTAAATCATAAAACCAACCAACTTGTTACTTGTACTAATATTACGTGTGTCTCTTGCTACTTGTAAAAAAAATGGCCACCACTAAGCAACCCCACACACACCCACTTGAAAATCATAGACGAAACCAATGAAGGCGAAGTTATTATTAATAAAAGCCTTGAAAGGTACAGTAAATAGGATAAGAAGATATATTAAAAATCTTTTTCTGTTGTTGTTAATATTATTACAACATTTATGCGTATGAATCTTAAGTAGCAAATATCAAATCTAATTTAATGAAAATTAAGAATTATTATCGAATTATTAATTTAATAAAGTAATTAAAAACTTATTATGGCGGACCTGAAGCAGACTACCACCACATTTAATTTCGTTGTTTTTCATTTTTTTTTTTTTTTTTTTTTTTTTTACTTTTTTCAGCGCAGTTCTATCGAATTTTTACTTAAACTTTCCGATTATCAAAAAGAATTTTGAAAAATTCAAACATTTAAACAAATTCGTTGGTGGGCGGGGGTCAGTTTCTCATCTAACGTAAATCGATCCTCCATTTTCAATCCACTATAAGGTTGTGTAAGAAACTGGTCTCCCCCCTTAAATTGTTTAAATATTGAAATTTTTGCAAATTTCTTTTTTGTCATTCGTAAAATTTAAGGTGTAAAAGATAATATTACACTGAAAAAAGTCCAAAAAATTTGATAATAAACAAATTTTCAGGTGGCGGTAATGTCGTACCGGCGACTGGTTTCAACAAAATGGAGGCTCGATTGACTATAACGTTGTATGAGAAACTGATCCACCAGCCCGCCAGAAAATGTTTAAATATTGAAATATAATTTTTCCAATTTTTTTTTTTTTTGTCTATCGTAAAGCTGAGAGGGTAATCGATAGGACTGCGCTGAAAAAAGTTTAAAAAAATATGAAAAAACAACGAAATTAAACGTGATTGTAGTCTGCTTCAGGTCAGCCCTTATTAATGATTTTAAAAAATAAGGATTTTTGTTTTGTATCAAATGTTAAATTCGTATCATGTAAAAATGTGTTTTTGCTGATTTCTTTTGTTATGTGTGTGTGTGTGTGTGTGTTTCGAAACCTTCAAGTAATAACATAAATAAAAAAAATGTCTTGTAGATTCCTGGAATTAAGAAGACTCTTTTCGTGTTTCTTTTATTTTCTTTTTCCTGCAATTAAATTCTTCATTTTCAAACAGAAATGAAATAAGAGACGGTGCTGAAAAATTTTCGGTTCTAATAAGAAGAATAACCTCGGGTCAGTCAGTTAGTTAAGTGCCATACGTGATACACGCTAAGGCGATCATGTCTCGAAAGAGACATGACTGACTGGGCAGAAGATTATCCCGCAGTAGGTTGCCATTGCTTTCTGCAATAGACTGGTTGCCGACCAAGACTATAGAACCCAATCTGTCCTGCTATTTAACCCATAACTGGAAGGAAGAGACGGATTAATACCTTTCCCAAGGGTATTTGCGCGTAAGTGAATACAATGGATTCAACGGGAATTCGAACTCGGCTCCCCGTTCCGAGCCGATATCCACTGTACCACAACGCACATCCTATATATAGTCATCCGCAGACAGATCCGTTTCGCTGTATTACAGCTCATCAGTACGGTTAGACTCCGATTGCTACATAACCCAGGCACGAAACCCGACCGAATTGGCGTCAGTCGGTGTCTCTACCCCTGGGCCACGGGGCGTTCGACATTTCACATATTTTGCTTTTTCTTTTTTCCTTTTCTAATTTCTTTAATCCTTGGTTATCTACAAGTTCTTATTTTCGTTCATTTATTGCTCGACTACATCTGCTATTGCCTGTGAATCACTCAAAAATCTCTTCCTTTTAAAACTCATTTTAATGTTTGAAAGCTGAAAATCTTCAGATGGAGGAAGATAGGATGAGTAGGGAACATCGTCTCACAAAACAACTCTTCACGGTTTCTCTTTCAATGACTCCTATAATCGACACAAGTTTATGTTGTATTTTGAAGGTAGAAAGCAAAATAATTTTCTTATCCCCAAAATAATCGTAGCCATGACCTTTTCTAAAGAGTTTTAGATCTTAAATTTCTAGGTTATGGATTATTGACGGGTCTTCGGATCACAGTTGTGTAGCCATGTTTCATGAATAGTGACAAGATGTTCAAACAAAAACAAATACACACAAAAAAAATTAAATATTATTTTTAAAATAAAAGGTACAATGATTTCTATTAAACTGTTTAATGTTCGGTTACTAAATATAATCTTTGCTTAATGAGTTTTTAAAACTAACACGAACAAATCTATGAAGTTTTCTTTAAATATTTTTGAAACTTTATAAATTATTATAATTTACAAAAATGAAACAATTATTTTAAAATTTCATTATTAATCGAAAGAAATTTCAGACTGCAATATCCATAATTTATATTATTTATTCAAGCAATTCAAAATGCCAACAAGTAAAGAAATTTAAATACCTATGAAGCATGCTGACAGAGGATGGAAAGTGCGATGTTGAGATCCAAATAAGCATTGACATAGCCAAGGACGTATTTCAAAAGCTAACCAGAGAACACAGACAAGAAAATTTTATTGGAAACAAAGAAGAGAGTACTGGATTGATACGTGATGTTTGTCATTCTGCATGGCAGTGAATATTGAATGAAGGAGAGGCCTGAGGCAGCAGAAATGTGGTTTTAGAGAAAGATGCTGAAGATACCATGGACAGAGCACGTGTTGGAGAGGACGGAGATGAGGAGAAAATTAATACTTAATATAAGGAAGAAACAGATGAGATTTCTGGGACATGTAATGAGGAAAGAGGGCCTGGAGAATTTAATACTCACAGGACGGATAGAGGGCAAGATAGATAGGGTTAATCAGCGCGTGTTCTACTTGATTGGCCTGAGTAAATGGATGGCAAAGCGTGGTTTGGGAGAGATATCAAGAGGAAGAATTTTGAGATCGACAAGAGACAGAGCCAAGTCCGTGATCGCCTACGTGCTGAAGGGACACGGCATATGAAGAAGAAGAATTAAAAGCTTATCAAATTAAATAATGTTATAGCTATATTGCATTTTTTTTTATTGGGTGCAGATTTTTAGAAATAAAGACAAAAATTTTCAAAAAAATAATAGATGGTTTACCTACCCAATGAGACCTGTGTTTAATTTGTAAAATCAATGTTCGCAAAAAAAAATTAATTTTCTAAAATTTCATGAATTTAAGTTGACGGGTTGTGGGGGTAACAGATGTAAAACAAAAAATATATTTTTACCAAGTTTTATTTTTAAATAATAATTTCAAAAATAATTTCATTCATTTGTGAATAAGCCCTAAAAGTTTCATTTAAAACGGACAATTATTTGATTATTGCAAGAATTTCCAAATTAATGTGTTTGTCGCCGGAAAAAAAAACAAACTTAATTATATTATATTGCGTTTTCCGTTGTAAACTCTCGTAACGATTTGCTGACTCGCTAACTAAAATCTAAACAAGATTTTTACCAAAATTTCGAACGTGTTAGGGATTAACTTTTTTTTAAATAATTAAAACAAATACTCGGACCTTTCCTCTTAATAATAATATAAATATTTTGATGGAAAAAGGTTCATTTTTATTTAGTTTGGAGAATTTTTTATTCATACTATGCTGTTTTTTCAGCGATTTAGTGGAAGTACCTATTTTAAAAATGCCTCAAAAATTGATTTATACACGGATTTTTTTTTTTTCATATGAATTAGTTTCAGACCATTTCAAAAAGAAGAAAAATGTAAGCCCAAAGAAGGCATTTAAAATGTGTTTTTCTATTTGTTTGATTTTTTGTTTTTTGTTTTTGCACGTAAATATAACAAAGCCAACAATAATCAGTCCTGTGATTAACAATTCCTAGCCATTATCGATTGCAAATCCAAGCTTACAGCACCGCATTGATATGATCAAGGACGCATTTCAAAAGTTAACCAGAGTACTGAGAGACAGGTAGACCTTTCTGGAAACAAAGAAAAGCGTACTCGACTGCCATGTGACATGTCTTTCTATTTAGCAACAAATGTTAGACTATCTCTTCAAGAATGAAAGCGTGGCTAGAAGCAACAGAAACGTGCTCCTACGGAAGGACGCTGAGGATCCTATAGACTGAGCACCTGAGCAACGACAAGGTGTTGGGAGAGGGGGATGCAAACGAAAAGCAAACTTATAATTAGCACCAGGAACAGACATCTAAGGTTTCTGGGGCACGTAATGAGGACGAAGGGTTTGGAGAATCTAATACTCACAGAACGGAGAGAGGGAAAGAGAGATCGGAGGGGAAGAAGACGGAGATATATTTGATAGGCTTGAGCAAATGGATGGCGGAGCGGGGATTGGGAGAGATACCATGAGGAAAACTATTAAGAGCGAGAAATGACAGCGGCAAGTGGAAGTCCATGATCTCCTACGTCTTGAAGGGACACGGTACATAGAGAAAAAGATTCTTAAGCGATCACTCACCTGGGTACTGACCTGGATTGAAACTTGCTTGACTTTGGTAATCGCACAGGGACCAATGGTTCAACGTTATGTTGCCGTTATAGGGAAAGAAAAGTACGCAAACAAACTCTACAAAAAAACAATAAAGAAGAAAAAAACAGGATCTTACCTTAGCAGTGTGGTTTTGGATTTGAGTTTGAGTTTTTTTTTAACAGTATATCAACACCTCTGTGGTTTATTTAATGCAAAAAAAAAAATGGGGTTTTAAGGTATTTTTTAATATTCAGTTATAGTGAGAAGGTTGATTTAGTAAGATTTTAATAAAGATTTCTGGTTTTTATTCTTTTTCATTTTAGAAAATTGAAAATGTCTTCTAGTTTTGTATTCAAAAATGTTTTGCTGAGAATGATTTTGTCCTTCAAAAATGGTATGGTAATAATTTTTCTTCAAAAATGTATATCTAAACTTATTTTTAAATGGAACTTTGTCTGTGTGTGTCTCCGTTACCTATAGACTCCGAAACGGCTGAACCGATTTTCTTGAAAATTTACACAGTTGTACTATAAGTGTCTGCGAGTGTTCTTAGCTAGGTTTTGTCTCGAGGTACTATCAATAAATATCGAAAATCGATAATCGAAAAAATCGGGTTATAGAAGGAGTGGTCAAAGACAAAGACATAAGAAACGATATTCACAAGTTTCAAGGTTGCAGTTCTTACAATAGTGCAGAAAATCGATAATATATATATATATAAAAGGCAAGATGTTTGTGTGTGTCTGTTTATCTTTCTGTATGTCCTTTATACAAATCCACAATTTTTATCCGATTCTCACCAAACTTCACACAAATATTCTTTAGGCTAAGTCTGAGCTCCAGGACCATAGATTAATTTTAAAGCTTTCATTACACCCGAGCAACGCCGGGTTATACTGCTAGTTTTTCTATAAAAGCCTATTTTTATGTATATATATTTCTATAAACTATTTGGGAGTTAACTATTTGGCCATAGCTGGGACTCTAATAGGAGCTACCCCTCCGGGTCAGGGTGGATCTGGGAACAACAGCAATTAAGAGGTGTCTTTACGCTCCTCACAAACTCCAAATGAAAGGCCTTGCTGCCGGATGCAGTTTACCGTCATGCCCAGAACCAGCGGTTTTGGAGGTGAATATCCCACAGTTCGCTAAAATCAGTGAATTGCATCTTCTATTTGGATTCTCTCTATCTTCTGGTCATAAGAGAATCAAATATTTCATCAATATTTCAGTTTAATATCAATATGATGGCCGGGAGCCATGCGGAAAAATGCTCAACAGACAGACTTGAACAATTTTGAATGATTTATGAAGTTGAAGATATTAAAATTTTTGGTAAATATATCTTTGTTGTTGATTTTTTAAAAAAACTTTTTTTTAATAAAAAAAATACTTGAAAGAAAATGTAGAAAAGGTGCTAAATAGTTCTTGGCTGTGTCAAAAAGACCTTTCACCAAATTCTGATGATTTCGGTGAATTGATAAATTTTGGAGGGAGTGAGCATCCTTTCATTCATATATATATATA
>JBBBDQ010001502.1:0-25000 GCA_037127315.1 Ascarosepion bandense
ATACCTAACAAAATTACTTTTCCTCAAGGAACGTCAAAATACTTACAAAGTAAAAAAAGAAAATCAACAGAAGAGAAATGGATGAAATTATCACGTGCAGGTTTGAATTTGTTATTGAAAATTGTACCACACACACACATATCAAACAAAAACGAAACGCATATCCCCATACATACGAGTACAAATAGTTGCAAACATATACACTTACGTACGTACACATGCGGTATCATCCACACATTAATAAGGCCGCATGCAAAAAAGTTAGTGAAAGACTCTTGTTTGAAAAGAGGAGGGGTATGATAAGATAATAACATAACCCATTGAAATATTCCAGCAACTTACAATGGGTAGGTGGCAGGAGTAAGCGATGTTGGGGTCGCTGTTGGAGGAACAAAATAGAAAGCCGACTTGGAAGGTATCCTCGACTGAGAAAGCCGACTTTAAAAATGTCCCCGCTTAATATCTGTCGCCGGTCGGTCGTACGGTCGGTCGGTTGAATCGGCTCTCAGTTTTTGTTTTATGTTTATTTTTTTTATTTTTTACGCAGAAATTGGATTTTTATCGTGTTTTTGTGGTTATAGTATTCAAATTCGGTTGGGTGGATCAGAGGAAGATAGCAGCAGGTCTTTTGTTGAATTCGAAAGCCTCGTCTGTCATGTTAAAAATAGAGTCATTGGTAATCAGACTCGCGAGCCGGCCCGCGGGTCGAGGTTGCCGGCCCGCGGGTCGTAGGTTGCCGGCCCGCGGGTCGTAGGTTGCCGGCCCGCGGGTCGTAGGTTGCCGACCACTGACGTAGGCGATCCTAGATTTTCGCTTTCTTGTCGCTCTTTATATATTTCCTCTTTTTATCTTTTCTAAACCCAACTCCACCATCTATTTGCTCAAGCCTATCAAGGATGTCTCAAGCTTCTTTCTCTTGACTCCCTTTCTCTCTATCTATCCTGAGAGTATTAGATTCTCCAAGCTCTCTTTTCTGATTACTTGTCCCCTAAACTTCAGCCAACCCTTTCTGGTGTCAAGTAAAAGTTTCCTTTTCCAAAACCTTGTCATATCTCACATGTTTGGTCTGTGTTATCCTCAGCATCTTTCTGTAGAACCAAATTTTTGTTGCTTCGAATCTCTCTTTCATCTTTGGGGAGGAGATCGTGCAACATTCGCTGCCATATAGGAACGCTGATATCAAATAACAGTCCAGTACTTTTTTCTTTGTCTCCAACGAAATCTTCCTGTCTCTCAGTACCCTGCTTAACCTTTGAAAAAAGCGACAAAAGATAAAGGCAAGTGGAAATCCATTATCGCCTACAACCTGAAAGGACACGGCACATAAGGAAGAAGTCTCCTTTATGGTATGACATCAGTATTGAACATAGGCTACCCCCGCCTAAAGTAGTGTACTTTAAGATTTGTTTTCTTTCATTAACTCTTACAATGAGCCTTTTCCCTTGTGTTTCGTCCACGTGAATTTAAGCGTGCTACTAGATTGGCATTTAGGTCTCACAATCGGTGAAATAGCTACATGCCACGTTTTTCTCTCGCATCTAGGATGTGTGTTGTGGTGCAGTGGATATCGGCTCGGAACTAGAAATCGGCGAGCCGAGTTCGAATTCATTGCATTCACTTACGCGCAAATAGCATTGGGAAATGTATTAATCCGTCTCTTCCTTCCAGTTACGGGTTAAATAACAGGACAGATTGGGTTCTATAGCCTTGGGTGGCAACCAGTCTACCGCAGAAAACAATGGTAACCTACTGTGGGATAATCTTCGACCCAGTGGGTCATGTCTCGAAACAGACATGATCGGCCAAGCGTGTTTCACGTATGGCACTTAACTGACTGACTGACTGACGATCATTTAGGTTTCACAATCGTTGAAATAGTTAAATGCCACGTTTTTCTCTCGCATCTTCTGCCTGTAGAATTCTCTTCTGTTTACTTTCATGTTTTATTCTTTATTTAATGGCCCCTATACTCAGTCTTTTATCTCACTTGCTTGGTGTGAAATAATAAAAGAATATTAAATTTAACCCAACCAACTTAATCATATGCAATATTTATTCTCCATTAACTGGTATTTTTGCGAACACCAACAATGTATATAAGTTTAAATTTTCTTTTGGGACATTTTACCTCCGACAAAAAAAAAAAAAAAAAATTAAGTTGGTTTGACAACCTTCAACAACATTATCAAGACGTCTTACCAGTCTTTGAGATTTGAAAAAGATATCATTCGACCGGCGGTCGAGAGCGAGGGAAAATTTACTCGCCCTAAAATCATTTTACTCGACCGACTCCATTTTCTTAATAGTCGCCTTCCGTAAACATAGCGTGAATCGCTGACGGAAAACAAAAAATAAAATTTTAATTAAAATTTCGAACGTGTTAGAAAGGATTTAAAAATTTTTTTAAAAAGTGATAACAACAAATTTGGTGTTTCCTCTTCTTAATAATATCAAAAACATTTTGATGATAAAACTTTGTTTTTATTAAATGTAACATCATGATATGCTTTTTTTTTTTTTTTTGGCAAGTGAATGGAGGTATCTAAATACGTAGTTTCTTTCTTCTGTTTGACTACAACCTCCATCTCATAGCCGATAAAAAATAACAAATCTGATTTTCTCAACGATTTTGTATAAAAATTTACTTACTTGTATAATTTGTTTTTCGGTGCGTGGTTGAAAGGAAGTATGCATATTTTTTTTCTTTCTCCCAAATGTTAGTTTTTACTTTTTGTAAGCAATCTGAGCGACCGAGACATTTGGCTCTATTCTGGAAGCGTTAATTAAACGAATATTTACACTGACGATAAAAGCGAGACCAAAGAGTACAATAATGTCATTGTAGGTCATTCTAAGTAACTTGTGAATCTTAAATGGCATACTTTTTGGTTGTAAAAGTTGGGTTGGGTTTTTCTATATTTGAACGGACATGTTTCATAGCGACATTTTTAATCGATTGCGGGCGCGTAAAGCAACAAGCTTTAATCGGCCAATTAAGTTTTTAATCGTCTGAGTCGATTATGCGAGTGAAATCTCAAAGGCTGCGTCTTACACTTCATTTGTCGGATGCAACATCTAAAATCACATACCTGTCTGTGTTATAATGAACTCTCCTTCATGGTAAGTCATCTGTATTGAACATAGGCAACCTTGCTCAAAACAGGATAAATTAGACTTTAGTGTCTTTTGTCCTCTCCCATTTAGTACAGTTTCCCGGTGAATGTTGGACGCCTTACTTCTTTCGGAGCATTATTTTCAAAATAAATATCACTTTCCTCTATACTTTCTAGATTCTATGAATTTAAGCGCAAGTGGATATCGACTCGGAACGACAAATCTGTGAGCCGGATTCGAATTCCATTTGAATTCAGGGCATTCACGGACGCGCAAATACCCTTGGGAAAGGTATTAATCCGTTTCTTCCTCCCAGTTGCGCGGAAGTGAACGCAAAGAATTTAACTAGAATTCGAACTCAGCTCCCGGATTTCTCGTTCCGAACCGATATCCACTGCACCAAGGAATAGTACAAATCACAAAGTATCAGACTCATCATAGGAAATCTCAATGCTGAAGTCGGCCAAGGGAGAAAAGGTGAAAAGGTCGGCAATTTCGTCTGAGTCGATCGGGCGAGTGAAATCTCAAAGGCTGCGTCTTACACTTCATTTGTCGGATACAACATCTAAAACCACCTACCTGTCTGTGTTATAATGAAATTCTCCTTTATGGTAGGTCATCTGTACTGAACACAGGCAATCCAACTAAAGCAGGATAAATTAGACTTTACTTTCTTTTGCCCTCTCCCTTTTAGTGCACAAAAATATCAGTTTCCCTGATTAGAGTAGTAGAAAATTTTAAACAGTAATTTGTGTCCATGTGAAAACCATGAATGCTTTCCTATCAAGATGAATGATTGTTCAGTCAGCAGCTTACGGCCAGATCACGTTGAAACAAGTTAAGCAACAACGAATCTGGCCACTACCTAGATGGATGACCCCTCTTCTTTCCTCTTTCTGTCTCCTTTGATTATCTACTTTTACAAAATATAGATACTTTTATTAATTTAACCCCCGATTTCTTCTGCAAGTATATATATCTTTTTCACAACATATATTTTTAAAAATAAAAATTTTAAAAATAGTTTTTGTAAAAAAATTTTAAATTAAATTTCATTTTATTTTCTTATTTATTTTTTTATTTTTATTTTTATTTATATTTTTTATTTTATTTATATCTAGATTTATCATTAATTAGATTAACTTAATTAAATTTAATTAAATCATATGTCTGCTTTTTCCCCCTAAATATGATTTTTCTAAAAATCTTTTTCTAATACTTTAACCCATTTATAAACGCTAGTTTTGTTTGACACGTATCGAGCGTCTCTAAAATAGGGAAATTTTTCTTTTTTCTTTTCTTTTTCCTTATCCTTCATACCCTTTCCTCCCTTTCTTTCTGTTTTGTTTAACCCAATTCTCAGTTTAACACGACTTCCTATTCCATCCTTTAACCCCTTTCTCTTTGTAAAGCTTGACAAAGCCAAATTTTCCAATTTTTTCACTTACAACTCTATCTAAAAGTAAAATTGTCCAAAATCTAAAAATAGACGTTGATTGGTAACCGATTTTTATGACATAAATGTTTTAATTCTTAACCTTCATTTTTTATTTCTTTTTTATTTCATTTTGAAAATGTGGTAGTTGCCGATGAGATGTGAAATCTCTCTTAGGGATTTCATGTTGAAAGGATCATTCAACAGTTTTGAACTTCGAAATTTATTTTATTTTATAATTGGCTCTGTAATTTTAATTACATTGAGCTCTCCACCTGTATCATTTTTTTTAATATTAAAATATTAATATTAATTAGGATCGGGTCTTTGGGATTTACCTTCCTACTTTTCCTTTTGGATTAAAGTTATTATATATATATATATTATTATATATATATATATATATATATATGTATATATATATATATATATATATATATATATATATATATATATATTATATTCAAAATAATAACTAAATAGACTCTGCAAGTATTTAAGTTTTAAATTTATACTAAGATAAACCTTAAGAAAAACCATTAACAAACAGAACCTAATTCCGTTACAATCCGGTGCACTAAGGCATTGGATAAGAGGGGAGAAAAAAAAAAGAAATCCGCGGAATAAGGACAAGACATACGATACTCCGCAGTAAAGAAAAAAAAAGCCCAAACGGAACCAACCACAAAAAAAAAGAAAGAAAAAGTGCTCGATACAAAGTACAAACGAAATGCAAAAGTAGAGCAAAGACACACCTGTGTGTATATATATATATATATATATATATATATATATATATATATATCGGATCTGAAGAAGACTATCACCACCTTTAAATTTGTTGTTATTCATTTTTTTAATTTTTTCAGCACAGTCTTATCGATTGTTACATAAAGTTTCCGATTATCCAAAAAAAAATTGTAAAAATTGTAATATTTACACAATTTTAGGGGGTGCTCAATTTCTCATTCAACGTTATAGTAAATCGATCCTCCATTTTGGAATTACTCGTGTTGGGGGTCACTTTGTTTTGTTTTTTTTTGGGGGGGGGGAACTAGTTGCTGCTCTTGTTTTTGTTTCTTTCAAGTTTTCGTCAGTTCTTACGATGACATCTTCCTCAGAAATTCCAAGAATGGCTTTATTAAAAAATTTTGCAAAGGATTCAGTTGTTGAATATGCGCAAGCAAAAAAGTTAACTGCACAGGATCGATTTACTATAAGGTTGTATGAAAAACTGAGTCCCCCTAAAATTGTTTAAATATTGAAATTTTTCCAATTTTTTTTTTATTGTCAACCGGAAAATTTAGGGTGTAATTGATAAAATTGCATTAAAAAAAGTAAAAAAAAAAATAAAAATAAAAAACAACAAATTTAAAGGTGGTGGTAGTCTCCTTCAGGTCCGCCATATATATATATATATATATATATATATATATATATATATATATATTAAAAAAGGATTAATTCAAAGATGTTGAATGGCTATTTCGATATGAAGATCCCCACGGGGGACGACACATCACCTCAGCAACAGAAAAAACCTTTCAGAAACCTTTTTTTCTGTTGCTGAGGTGATGTGTCGTCCCCCGTGGGGATCTTCATATCGAAATGGCCATTCAACATCTTTGAATTAATCCTTTTTTAATATATATTTGCTCTGTAATATTTTATTACATGAAGCTCTCTTCCTGTATCATTTTTTAATATTAAAATAAATTTTTAATATTAATTAGGATCGGTTTTTTGGAATTTACCTTCCTGCTTTTTTCCCTTGGATTGAAGTATCTGAATTAAATATATATATATATATATATATATATATATATATATATATATATATATATATTATAAGATAGTATTTCTAGAAAAAAATTATTGTAACCTTATTATATAAAATAATGGATCGTATGCAAGATAATTGAACAATTCAGTTTACAAGTTTAAAAATATATATAATGTATCAAAAGAAAGATTAGAGACATGAATCATTCCGCCTTAAATAAATCGATGTCTAATATTATCGTTCTTCCGCGAACTGACCGTTACAACAAATACTGTTTTCATCTTTGAAAATGGCTGATGTAAGCCGAACGCTCAGATAGGGTTAAACAAAAACCTGTATCAATATTGTGATTTTCTTTCCTCTTTCAATGATAATGCTATTAAGCTTATCAGACGATATGAAAAAAAAAATTACAGAAAATAAATCGACAAAACTAGTCTATATTATTTAATGAAACAAGCTTATATATATATATATATATATATATATATATATATTGCTGTATGATATTAAGAATTGTCTTAGTATATAATAATAATATTGTAAATTTTATATAAAAAGAATAAAACGAATATATATATATATATATATATATATATATATATATATATATATATATATTTAGTGTATCGAGGCGGCAAATAATTTTCTAAACATATACTGTTAAATATAAGGTTATTAAGACGGTAACTCAATGACATCTACCATCAGCAAAGATTTTATCTTGTGTTGACATAAAATAAATATCTAGTTGCGTTTGTTATTTTTGGTAACTACTGCCGTTGCTTAGCGGAGTTTTATGCCAACACAAGATAGAATCGTCGCTGATGGTGGATGTTTTTTATGTTAACGTCCTTGTAACCTCTCTGAAGATGGCTCATGTGAGCCGAAAGCTTAGAACCAACTTGATAAAAAATTATCCAAATGTTGTAGAATTTTTGTCTTTATTTTCAACTGAAATTAAAGCCAAAATACGACACTTAGAACGGCTCATGATTAAACATAATAGACATTCATTGTCTCTCATATTTAATAGTATATATATATATATATATATATATATATATATATATATATATATTGAATAATATAGACAAGTTTTGTCTATTAATTTTGTGTAGGATCCGTTCATACCGTCTGATATACTTGATGGTGATGTCGTTGAAAGACAACAAAAAATCACAGTATTTGTTGAATTTTTTTATCGGGTCTAAGCTTTCGGCTCACATAAGCCATTATCAAAGAGTAAATATTAACACACAGTAAACATAGAACATTAAAGTTATTAACAATAAAGAGAATTGAATTGAAAATATAAGTCCATCCCTACCGTGGCGGATGGCAGAAGACAGTGACAAAATAGTGGTGTTGTGGTCTCTGGTCTGATTACAGACATTTGAGTACGTTATTGGAATAACATATTTGCAGGGTCTGATCAGGTGGATGACGGAACGGGGGTTGCCAGGAGCAACAGGAGCAAACATACTAAGAGCCACAAGGATAGGAAGACGTGGAGCGCCATGATCGCCTACGTCCTGAAGGGACAGGGCACATAGAAGAAGAAGAACCCTCTCTGCTAGATCCCAGGCAAAAATCACTCGTTGGCAACAATGGTTCGGGGTACCCTAATTCTGTTCCTTAGTTAAGCATTATAGATAAAAAACAGTTAATTTTATGTAGTGGTTTTTCGAAACTTACTGAACAATGTTTTACTCTTTAATTGTCTGTTTTGCATTGTTTGATTTGTAATATATATAAATGTAGGTAGAAAAATGAAAATGTTGATAGAATTGTGAAGTCCACAAAGCACTGCCCTGGCCCTCCAATCAGTCTTGTCGGTCGGGTTGTTTCCTGGGTAGTACTCGCCGGCACTGATTAGAAGAAGGACCACCAGTGTGATCTTGTACCAAACTCAGCCCATTTAGAAGGTGTCCGTGTAATTTCAATGCACGCAGAACGGGAAGGCTGAAAACAACCTCGTTAACACCTTTCGAATCGATGACCTGACTTTTATTGTAAATTTTTTAAAGAAAAACCGGAAAAAGCAATACAAAAAGACGAAAAACTCGTAATTTATCCAATATTGTTTAAAAAAAAAAGAAGCAAAATGCGTATCAATCAAGTTTAATACAAACCCATTAATGCATATGAACACCAGTCACAGACACGGTTTGGATAATAATTTGTTTGTTTTAGACAGACGGACATTGTTGGCATTAGCGATTTATTCTCTACGAACAAACGACAATTACGTAATTTGTCATTAAAAAACCACTTTCCAGGATTCCACAGCTTTGACCACCATCACTAGGTACCACACGCCCGAATATCTAAATTAAACTTAGCACATTTCAAAGAAATCCTGGCATAGGTTAATAATAAGCAAAATAATAATAAGCAAAATAATAATAAGCAAAGTAATAATAAGCAAAATAATAATAAGCAAAATAATAATAAGCAAAGTAATAATAAGCAAAATAATAATAAGCAAAATAATAATAAGCAAAATAATAATAAGCAAAATCGGCATATTAACAATATTTATCCTTACTAGGAAACACACAATTGTGTCCATGTGAAAACCATGAATGCTTGCCTATCAAGATGAATGATTGTTCAGTCAGCAGCTTACGGCCAGATCAGGTTGAAACAAGTTAAGCAACAACGAATCTGGACACTACCTAGACGGATAACCGCTAGGTGCGTAAGCATGGATGTGCAGGTGGTGTGGTGGATAATAGCTCTGAATTATAATTAGGAAAACCGAGTTCGAATTCACTTACGTTCATTAGACTCAATTATGCTCAAATACCATTGGAAAAATTACGAATTCACTCTTTCTTACCTAGCTACGATTTAATTAGTAAAAATTGTATCACTAAGTCATTAATATCTGCAGAAAAAAATCATAGAATATAAATATAATTTCTATCTTTAAATAATATGCAAAGGGATGATAACCCGTAAAAAAGAATCAATTTATCAATCCAATACTGAGTAGCTACAGAGGCATCTGTTTTTTAAATGAATAGTAATATCGTGGACACAAAGTGAGGTATCGAGTTATATATTGATTGTAATAAAGAATTGATCCCCCACTTTAGACCCACATAAGTTGTAGAAAACGAATTAACCAAACAGTCAGGTTCTCTCGGTGAGGCTCCTCCTCTTGAAAACTTATTGGGATTGAGTCCAGATTCCCGAGTGGAACTTTTATAGATGGCTGATCGCTAATGATACTGGACGAATTGTTTGTAAATTATACCGCTCCAATAAGTATCTGACACGTATTATTCTCTAATACAAATCAGCCATCTGCTCGGGCATAGAATACTGCTGTCATATATGGTCAGGCGTCCCCGTTGTTCATCTCAGTGTTCTCGACAGGCTCCAAAAGCGAATCAGCAATGTGATAGGTACCGACTTGGCGGCTCGACTCTAGCCCCTTTCTCGCCGACGGAATGTGGCTTCCCTCTGTTCTATAAATATTTTCATGGCTTCTGCTTCGACGAACTTATTTCACTGGTGCCTCTGCCACATGAGTTTACTCGTGTAACCAAACTGGCAACTGGGTCCCACCCATTCACTGTTTGATCAACCAAATGCAGACGACAACTCTACTTCATCAGCTTCTTTTCTTGCACTTCCCGCCTGGGAAACTCTGTTTCATATTCTTGATTTCCTGACGGCTACAACCTCGAGGAATTCAAATGCAATGTCAGTACCCATCACTGAGGGCTGGGCAGCGTCTTTTCGGAATGAGAAGCAGTATTCAGTCTTAGGAGAGCATGATCAGACTCTTCTTTTTAATCGTTTCACCCCAAGCAAGGCGGTAACGCCACTGATGCGCAGGGGATTACATAAGAGAAAAAGATTAGATAGGATGAGAGTAAAGAGAAAGACGAACCAGGTGTCAGAGAAGGGAGCAAGAGAAGGATGGGAATACAGGTGTGATGACTGTTGCAAAGGTAGAGAGAAAGAAAAGATATACTGGGTGATGCAGAAAGAACTGGAGTAAAGTGGTTAAGAGATGGGTATTGTTTTTGCATTGAAATAGATAGATAGATAGATAGATAGATAGATAGATAGATAGAAAGAAAGAAACAGGTTGAGATGGATAGATAGATAGATAGATAGATAGATAGATAGATAGATAGATAGATATAAACAGACTGAGATAGATAGATAGATAGATAGATAGATAGATAGATATGAAAAGACTGACATAGATAGATAAATAGATAGCTATGAAAAGACTGACATAGATAGATAGATAGATAGATAGATAGATAGATAGATAGATAGAAAAAACAAAGAAAGAAACAGGTTGAGATAGATAGATAGATAGATAGATATAAACAGACTGAGATAGATAGATAGATAGATAGATAGATAGATAGAAAGAAAGAAACAAAGAAAGAAACAGGTTGAGATAGATAGATAGATAGATAGATAGATAGATAGATAGATAGATAGATAGATAGAAACTGACTGAGATAGATAGATAGATAGATAGATAGATAGATAGATAGATAGATAGATAGATTTTTTAATCGTTTCACCCCAAGCAAGGCGGTAGCGACACTGATGCGCAGGGGACTACATAAGAAAAAAGGTTAGATAGGATGAGAGTAAAGAGAAACACGAGCCAGTTACAGAAGGTGTTAGAGAAAGGAGTAAAAGAAGGATGGGAATTCAGCTGTGATGACAGTTGCAAAAGTGGAGAGACATGAAAAGATATACAGGGTAATGTAGAAAAAAACTAGAATCAAGTGGTTAAGAGATGGGTATTGACATTGCATTTAAATTCCTGTAGGTTGTAGCCGTCAGGAATGCTAGAATATGAAAGAGAGTTCCACAGGCGAGAAGTGCAAGAAAAGAAGCTGATGATGTAGAATTGTCGTCTGCATTTGGTTGATCTAACTGTGAATGGGTAGGACAGTGCGGAAAGAAGTAGGGTCAAGTAGCTAAGAGATGCGTATTGACCTTGCATTGAAATTTCTGGAGGTTGTAGCCATCAGAAAAGCAAGAATAAACAAGCGAGTTCCACAGGCGGGAAAAGAAGCTGCAGGAGTAGAATTGCGTTTGGTTGATCTAACTGTGAATGGGGTGAGACCCAAGTTGCCAGTCTGGTTGCACGAGCAACACCTGTTGCGGAGGCACCAGTGACTCAAGCTCGTTGGAGCAGAAGCCATGGAAGTCTTTATAGAACAGACAAAGGGAAGCCACTTCTCGTCGGTGGAAAAGTAGCTGTAGTCGAGCCGCCAAGTCGGTACCTATCACATTACTGATTCTCCTTTGGTGCCTGTCAAGATCACGGAGATGAACAGCAGGGTCACCTGGCTGTAGAACGACATTTCTGTTTCCTCCACGTTCCTTTCCATGACCGCACAACAGTCTTTGGCAGAAAAAAGTAGTGCTGTCATTATTTATTACGAATAAACTATTGCGTCTTAGTGGCATTGTTGCCTTGCTTGAGCTGAACTGATTAAAAAGAAAATAAGTGACTATCTAGTACCGGGATAGTCAAACCGCGGTTGGCGAACCATATGTGGCTCATTGACCTTCAATATGCGGGTTGTGGAAATATGTTGGCTGAACTTTTTTTCATCATAGTTACTATAAAAGAAACAAAATTCAAGCTTTATACGAAGGTCATTCAATAACTAAGGTCAATTTTTCCGTATAAGGACTTCTACGAGGGTCATTCAATAAATAAGCAGAATTTTTCGGTATAAGAACTTCTACGAGGGTCATTTATAAATAAAGTGATTTTTTTCCGTATAAGGACTTCTACGAGGGTCATTCAATAAATAAGCTGAATTTATCGGCATAAGAACTTCTACGAGGGTCATTCAATAAATGAAGTGATTTTTTTCCGTATAAGGACTTCTACGAGGGTCATTCAATAAATAAGCAGAATTTTTCGGTATAAGAACTTCTGCGAGGGTCATTTATAAATAAAGTGATTTTTTTTCCGTATAAGGACTTCTACGAGGGTCATTCAATAACCGTTTTTTACTACTTTTTCAAAAGGATTTAATTTTTTTGCAGAATAAAAAAAACTTTTTTTTAATTAACTTTTATTAATGTTTTTTTTAGATTAACAAAGATGGCCGAACAAGAAGCATGCTCCAGGATTGAACAGAGGTCAGTTATCAAGTTTTTGGTTGCTGAAGGGTGCAAACCAGTTGAAATTCATAGGAGAATGTCAACTATGTATGGTGCCACAGGTTTCAGCCAAAAAAATGTCTACAAGTAGTCTAAATTGTTTAAAGAAGGACGGAGCAGTGTTGAAGATGAAGACAGGCCTGGAAGGCCTAGGGAAGTGAGGTTTTCTGAGGTGATCGAATCAGTCAATGTCCTCATTCAGTCTGACAGAAGAGTGACAGTGGATGACATTGCAAGGACTTTGGGCCTATCTGATGGGACATCACACAGAATTGTCCATGATGACCTTGCCTACTCGAAGGTCAGCTCACACAGCAGCCCAAACGGTGCAGACCATCAACGATCTGGGCTGGGTACTGCTCCCTCATACCCCTTACAGAACAGACCTTGCTCCTTCAGTCTTTCACCTGTTTGGTCCCTTGAAAGCGATCACGAGAGGCACGAAGTTTGAAAGTGACGATGAAGTTAAAAGTGCTGTGAGCGATTGGCTGAGACATCAGTTCAAAGATTTTTACGCTGAGGGAATACGGAAGCTTGTGCACAGATGGAAAAAAAAGTGTGTGACACTGCTGGGAGACTACGTTGAAAAGGAATGTAAGCTTCTATCTGTATTAGAAGTCCTTATACCGAAAAAATCACTTTATTTATTAAATGACACTCGTAATTATTCAATGGGTATATATTAAGACCCTATTGTATTAAAACGTAAAATTAATGTTCTTGGTTAGTAAAAATATTTAAGAATTTAAATTCTAATTTTAATGCTAGATCTGAGTGAGGCATTGTTTTTTTTTTGGGGGGGTAGTGAGGGAATGAATTGCAAAAATCAGAGGGATTAGTGAACTTTCCATTCAAGAAGGATGTCAAAAGATTGAGGTCATGAATAAGAGGATAAAAGAATTTGGTAAGCCAGATCAGTGATCCTAGTTACATGTTTATGTAACAACTAGCAGTATAACCCGGCGTTGCTCGGGTGTAATGAAAGCTTTAAAACTAATCCATGGTCCTGGAGCTCAGACTCTTTGGACGTTGGCACGAAAGTCTAAAAAGCAATAGTTATTTCCAGTTAAAGCGAAAGCGTAGACTGAAAGAAAAATGAATGGATGTAAGTCAAATTTTGATTTCCTGGTATCGATATCAAACAAGTTTTTTTCGTCGTAAACTGAATTTTGAAGGCTAAATAAGTCCTCTGAGTAAATGGTATCATGGATGAGACTAAGATCTACAGTTATACCTATTTAGAACCAAACCTGAAGCAAAAACTAAAATAAAAGGGCTGAAAAAAATACAGACATACAGGCAGATAAACAGACACACACACAAACATCTTGCCTTATATATATATATATATATATATATATATATATTATCGATTTTCTGCACTATTGTAAGAACTGCAACCTTGGAACTTCTGAATATCGTTTCTTATGTCTTTGTCTATGAGTGTATCAAATTTGATTAAAATCGGACCACTCCTTCTATAACCCGATTTTTTTCGATTATCGCTTCTCGATATTTATCGGGGGTACCTCGACACAAAACCTAGATAAGAACACTCGCAGACGCTTATAGTACAACTGTGTAAATTTTCAAGAAAATTGGTTCAGCCGTTTGGGAGTCTATATGTAACGGACACACACACACAGCCGCCCACACACACATACACACACAGACAAAGTTCCATTTATAAATAAGTTTAAATAATGTAAGTGTAAATTTTGTCTACTATTTTTTTTGACATGGCCAAGGATGCATTCCAGAAGCTGAGTAGGGTATTACGAGACAGGAAAATTTCGCTGAAAACAAAAAAGAGAATACTAGATTGTTAGATGATTTCAGTTTTTAATATATCAGCGAATATAGTCAAATGCAAATAAGGGATAAGAAGCAACCGAAATGTGGTGCTACAGAAGGATGCTGAGGATTCCATGGACAGAAGAGATGAGCAACGACGAGGCTTTGGAGAGGATGGATACAAAAAGGAAATTGATATTTCACATCAAGAAAAGACTGCTGAAGTTTCTGAGACATGTAGTGAGGAAGGAGGGCTTGGAGAATATGATGCTCACAGAACGGATAGAGAGATGAAAAGATAAAAGAAAGCAAGGTTGTGCATACTTGATGCACTTGAACAGATAGATAGCAGAGTGGTTGTTAAGCGGAATAACAGGAGAAGGTGCGTTAAGTGCTACAAAGACAGGGAGATGTATATTGCATAATATTTTCATCGGTGTGGAATAATGAGTGGTTGGTCATTCATGTTTGCCAGCGAAAATGATAGAATTTTGCCAAGAAGTGTATTTTGCACTAGCAGAGGCGCAAGTGTAGGCTGAGTTTTTGTTTTGAGTAACGAAGGGTCAACGCCCGACATAATACGAAGTTCATTGGAAAGTTACAGGTGTCATTGGGGACAACTTTACAAGTAACGTCAGCTGTCACTGTGTTCAGTTTGAGTTTGAGAGTTGACTTTAGCAGTTGCGGAAAGCAGTCTAGCCGTCAACTCGGGCGTGTGCTAACCGCCAACTAAACCCCGAATCCACCACTCGACAATGAAATAAAAGGGAAAAACAATAAAAATATTGGATATTTTTTTTATATTTCCGTGTCGGCGTCCTCTTTTTATCAGCAAAGTGAAGATCTTCAATTTTGGGTACTGTTTATTCTTCCTTGAATCGATATACACATGGAAGGCCATGATCGCCTACGTCTTGAAGGGACACTGCACATAGAAGTCGAAAAGAACAAATTTTGTTCATACTAAGTATCTGAAAGTTTTCGAATGCGTCTAAGAACAAGCTGCTGTCTGGCAATCATCGCAGGCAACCACTCTGTCTCCCATAAGCATAAACCAAACGAGTCTCCCCGAAAGCAATACTCTGCGCCCCCTCAGCCTTACCCTCTCCTCTGATCTCAAGTGGAATCACTACATAGAGTCAATAGCAAAATCCACTGTTAGGAAGGTTGGGTCATTGTGTCGGGCCAGGAAGTTTTTCCCACCTGAAACCATCCTGCATATATACAAATCAACCATTCGTCCGTGCATGGAGTACTGCTGCCATATATGGTCAGGTGCCCCCGCTGTTCATCTCCATGTTCTTGATAGTCTCCAAAGGAGAATCAGTAATGTGATAGGTTCCGACTTGCCGGCTCGACTACAACCACTTTCCCATCGACGAAATGTGGCTTCCCTTTGTTATATAAATACTTCCATGGTTTCTGCTCCAACGAGCTTGAGTCACTGGTGCCTCTGCAACAGGTGTTTACTCGTACAACCAGACTGGCAACTGGGTCTCACCCATTTACATTGAGATCAACCAAATGTAGACGACAATTCTACTTCTGCAGCTTTTTTTCCCGCACTTCCCGCCTGTGGAACTCGCTTGCTTATTCTTGCTTTCCTGACGGCTACAACCTTCAGGAAAATTAAATGCAAGGTTATTACTCATCTCTTAACTACTTGACCCTACTTCTTTCCACACCGTCCTGTAGACCCTTTCCTTTCTTTCCACACTGTCTTGCAGATCCTTTCCTTTCTCTTCACCTTTGCACTGTCATCACACGTGTATTCCCATCCTTCTCTTGCTCCTTTCTAACTGGTTCGTCTTTCTCTTTAATCTCCTCATATCTAATCTTTTTACTCTTATGTAGCCCCCTGCACATCAGTGGCGTTACCCTTCTCTCTACCTTTGCAACTGTCATCACACTTGTATTTCCATCCTTCTCTTGCTCCTTTCTAACTGGTTCGTCTTTCTCTTTAATCTCCTCCTATCTAATCTTTTTACTCTTATGTAGCCCCCTGCACATCAGTGGCGTTACCTTTCTCTCTACCTTTGCAACTGTCATCACACTTGTATTTCCATCCTTCTCTTGCTCCTTTCTAACTTGTTCGTCTTCCTCTTCACTCTCTTCTACTTAATCTTTTTACTCTTATGTAGCCCCCTGCACATCAGTGGCGTTACCTTTCTCTCTACCTTTGCAACTGTCATCACACCTGTATTTCCATCCTTCTCTTGCTCCTTTCTAATTGGTTCGTCTTTCTCTTTAATCTCCTCCTATCTAATCTTTTTACTCTTATGTAGCCCCTTGCACATCAGTGGCGTTACCTTTCTCTCTACCTTTGCAACTGTCATCATACCTGTATTCCCATCCTTCTCTTGCTCCTTTCTAACTGGTTCGTCCTTCTCTTCACTCTCCTATAATCTTTTTACACTTATATAGCCCCCTGCACAGCAGTGGCGTTACCGCCTTGCTCGGGGTGATATGATTAAAAGAAAAACACTTACATTAAGCAAATTTGGCCATCCCTGATCAAATGAATACTAAAAAAATACACTGAAATTAATCGTTTCGGAATTACAAGAATTTATTTCCAGCATCATGGTAAAAGAATAAATTCCTCATATTTTTGATATAGGAATGGACTGGAAACCAAGAATGAATATTTTTTATATTCATTGTGGCCCAAGCAAAGGAGTACTGCCACTGGAGCGCAGGGGCTTACAGTGAGAGGAGAGAAAATAGAGAGAAAAAATAAATGTAGCATTGACTTACCTCAACGACTCAAAAGGTTCAGAGTCCGGTGTATGTTTTGCAAGGGAGTGTGGAGACGGCTATTCGACGTGCTTTGGTCGGATGGAGAATCGGACAGCACTTCGTGGTCATAGATTTGGTGTCGCTTGTAGTCGTTTGTATTGACTGGTTCTAGGCGCTCATTGGCTGAGTGGTAGCCAGGTCGAGTGCATAAAACATGGTAAGCTCATTTGAGGGACAGTTTTTTGATCTGTCGTTCGTGTGAGAATAACGGTTCAGAGATGGAGACGAGAATTGAGAATTTGGTTTGCCTGGTGAACCTGTTTGGAATACTTTCCTGTGGTTGCTCTCAAATACAGGGTGTCCATAAAGTTCGTGTGCACTTTAGATATTGTACAATTTCATGGGTAATACGTATTTCACAGCAAAAAAATATTGTTCTTCAGACCCAAATTGCTATATCTTTTGGGTCTGATGAGCAGCTTTTTTCTGCTGTGAAATACGTATTACCCATGAAATTGTAGAATATCTAAAATTTTTTCTAAATTATATTACTCTGTTAAATTAAATAAATAAATTTAACATTGAGTTCTTTTGATATACTTGGTATATAGGTCCGGTAAATTCCGATAGAGACGAACTCAAAAGAACTCAATGTTAAATTTATATATATATATATATATATATATATATATATATATATATATATATATATTGATTAGGTCCTTCAAATATGTTATCCGCTGCTATCCCCTGTCTCTTTTCCCTTTATCTGGCCTGTTAGTATCAGATTCTCCAAACCATCCTTCCTCATTGCATGTCCCTGGAACTTCAGCCGTCTCTTCCTGATGCTCAGTATTAATTTTCTTTTTGTTTCCATCATTTCCAAAACCTCATCATTGCTCACATGCTCGATCTATGATATTCGCAGCGTCCTTCTCAAGAAAATGTGCAATTAGAAACATTATTAAGAAGGGTAGAGTTCGTGTTCAGTTATAAAATTATGGGTATCAAGAGTTAAAGAAAATCTTCGTAGTAGTAATGTAGGTATTTAAAATGTCCGCAGAAGTTTAGAGTTCATGGTTGTGTAGTAGCACAATGTAAAGTCTTTGTTCCTTCCCCTTTTTAGTAGGTCGCGACAGGTTGAGAGAAAGAGAAGGCAAAACAAATAATGAAGTAGTAATTAACAAGTGTGTCCATTTTGTCGTTTTGTTGTTCTCTTTAGCTGCAAGGTGTGAAAATGAAGAAAAGGACGTTAGAAGAAGAGGACAAATGAAACTGTGGTGTGACCTATGTCCATCTTGGCGTGGAGTGAAAAAGAAAAAAAAATTGGCAGTGAGAGCGAGTCAGCTTGAAGTTTCTTCTTTACATGGTGACATGCTGTCAGCGAACGCTTCCATCTGAGTGAAATTTGATGTGGAGTGACATGATTTAAATAGTGAAACTTCTCATGATGCCAGCTCCAGCGAAGCTTTTTACAGCTAAGTGTGAAAATACGTCATATATGAATTTGCTGTTTTTAATCCAATGAGGATTCAGAATTTGCTTTTCGCACTGACTTGAGAATTTTTCTTAGTTGGGTTTTTCCACAATGTCTTTAGTTCTTAATTTTTTATTCCTACACCTTTATAATAATTTTTCGAATGAGCTCTTCTCTGTGATACATAGAGTTTTTTTTAAATTTAAGCGTACCCTAAATCTCACTGGCAAATTTTTGATTTGTTCCCTGAAGGCCTTTACTCCTTCAAATCTTTCCAAAAACATCCTTATTTCCGTGCAAATGTAAATGGCGAACTGAAATTGATAATTGTTTATTGACGAAACCTACCTTTTTTCAAGAAAAAAAGATTATTGATTTGAGTTCAGTATATACATTTGCACGGAATTAAGGATGTTTTGGAAAGATTTGATCGGGTAAAGGCCTTCGGGGAACAAATCAAAAATTTTACCATCTCACTTACTGGTTGGGAAACCAAAATAAAACAGGTAAAGAAATTTAAATGCATGGAAAATGTCCTGACAGAGGACGGAATGTGTTACCTTGAGATCCAAAGACGCATTGGTATAGCCAAGGGTTCATTGCAAAAGCCGAGTACTGAGAGGCAGAAAGATCTCATTTGAAAAAAGTACTAGACTGCTATGAGATATCTGCCCCTCTATATGGCATCGTGTTATGTCGTGAGTAAGAATAAATAACTCAACAACAGGAATAGGTTAATTGTTGCATTCCGTGAAAATAGTATTTACAAAGGTTATTAGTATCCAATACAAGAATAAGGGTTAATCGTCTCAACCGTCGTAAGACGTAGTATGAGCAATGGGTACTTCCGGGTCGTCACCCGAAGTCTACGCCTGACTTGTCGATCGGCTGCTCGGCACACTCTCTACCCAACGTAGATACCACCATTACTTTACATAGTAATGGAATAGTCCATTATAGCCGAATAGGCGCGGCCGTCCCAACACATCGAATGCAAGACGATCTCCTTCAGTGATGAAAAAGAGGCTTGAAGCAGCAGAAATGTGGTTCTACAAAAAGATGCTGTGGATATCATGGGCCGATCATATGAGCAACGACAATGTGTTGGAGAGGATGTAAACGAGAAGAAAACTTATGATTAGCATCAGGAAAAGTCCGCTGTTGGTTACTAGGACACGTAATGAGGAAAGGGTGTTTGGAGAATCTAATACTCACAGGAAGAACAAATAGAAAGAAAGACTGGGAAAAGCAGTGCGAGACATATTTGCTGGACTTGAACAAATAGATGGCTTAATTGGGATTTGGAGATATCAGTCAGTTAAGTGCCATACGTGATAGCCGATTTGGGCAATCATGTCTCTTTCGAGACATGACTGACTGGGCAGAAGATTATCCCGCAGTAGGTTGCCATTACTTTCTGTGGTAGACTGGTTGCCAGCCAAGGCTGTATAACCCAATATGTTCTCTTATTTAACCCGTAACTGGAGGGAAGAGACGGATTAATACCTTTCCCAAGGGTAATTGTGCGTAAGTGAATGCAAGGAATTCAACTGGAATTCGAACTCAGCTCTCCGATTTGTCGTTCCGAGACAATATCCACTGCACCACAACGCACATTGGGAGAGATAGACCAAGAGGAAAAATATTAAGAGCACCGGCTTTCTCTTTTACAATCTTCTCACTTTGTTTTCTTTTTCAATTGAGTAGATAGATATATCTATCGCCCGGTTCACACTCCACCCACGTCTATTGAACAGGTGAAGAGGCTCATCCCTTGTTTTTTCCTGTTTAGGATGTGGTTTCCGGTTTTTCTCTTTTTCTCTTTTCCAATCTTTTCGCTCTTTTATTTTATTTTATTTTATTTTATTTTCAATTAGAGTAGATAGACTAAACTATCGCCCTGTTCACACTCCACCCACGTCTATTGAACAGGTGAAGAGGCTCATCCCTTGTTTCCTGTTTAGGATGTGGTTTCCAGTTTTTCTCTTTTCCAATCTTTTCACTCTTACGTATCCCCCTGCGCATCAGTGGCGTTTTCGCCTTACTTGGGGTGATATGATTAAAAACAAAAAGAAGGGACAGAGGCAAATGGAACTCCATCCTGAAGGGACACGGCACATGAAGAAGAAAAATACACCGGCGTCGAGATGTCATCAATTTACAGTTGACTTGGATGTAACCTTAAATTCTATGCTAAAAGATTCTTTATCCCCACTTCTCGCCTATGGAACTCCCTTCCGACTCCAAACTTTACAGCCAACATTACTCGGCAAACATTCAAATGCAGTGTTAATCGCTATCTACTTTCCTCATGATTACTTTTTTCTCATACTGCTCATTATTAATGTTTCTGTTCCATAATCTTCTACACACCGTAAAACCCTTGTGACATAATGTCTTTATTGTCTTTCATTGAGTGATACCGATTAAAAAAAAAAAGAGTAATTCATTTTTCAATGCCATGAATAAAAATGGTATTACCTAAAGTTGAAGTTCACTTCGGGTATCAGTTTCCAGTTAACCAAAGCAAAATGTCAGATTACGCCAGTTACATTTCAAGGTAGCCAGGATACAATGTAAAAATTTTGTATCGATAAGATAAAGGAAAAACAGACGCAAAATCCAATGAATATAAGTGTTTGCAAAAAAAAAAAAGAAGCCCCTTATTAAGCTATAAAGAATAAAATGGGTTGTAAATTGGACGTTTTTCGGGATGATGAAAAGAATTTGGTAACCTCTTGTGAACTCCGGAAGTCCCGGTGATTCTTTAACGGGGAGCATATTGTAACAATCTATAAACATGAGGGAAGACTGGTAAATTAAGAGGGGGACAGGCAAAATACGTGATTAGGTTTAATGAGTGGAAAGGAAACATAATTAATATTTGATAAGCACTTCTAAAAATGTTGTCAGATTTAATTGCCCATTACGCATATGGAGTGGCAATAGTAGGCATTATCTATCTATCTATCTATCTATCTATCTATCTATGTCAGTTGATATCTATCTATCTATCTATCTATCTATCTATCTATCTATCTATCTATCTCAGTCTGATCATTATCTATCTATCTATCTATCTATCTATCTATCTATCTATCTATCTATCTATCTATCTATCTATTCATAGCATTTTCACAGTAAAACAGATTGATCCAATGCAATTCAAAATGACTAACTAGCAATATATCTTCATTAAGAAACTTATTGACCAATGCATTTACATTCAGTCTGTCTGTCTGTCTGTCTGTCTGTCTGTCTGTCAGTCTATCTGTCTATTGACCTTCCTTTATTATCAATTTATCTATCAATCTAACTCTGTTCATATCTATCTATCTATCTATCTATCTATCTATCTATCTATCTATCTATCTATCTATCTATCTCAGTCTGATCATTATCTATCTATCTATCTATCTATCTATCTATCTATCTATCTATCTATCTATCTCAGTCTGATCATTATCTATCTATCTATCTATCTATCTATCTATCTATCTATCTATCTATCTATCTATCTATCTATCTCAGTCTGAACATTATCTATCCATCCTATCTATCTATCTATCTATCTATCTATCTATCTATCTATCTATCTATCTGTCAGTTCATAGCATTTTCACAGTAAAACAGATTGGTCCAATGCATTTCAATATGACTAACTAGCAATATATCTTCATTAAGAAATTTATTGAGCAATGCATTTTCATAAGAATAGTTAGCAATACATTTTTTAAAAAATCACTGACCAATGCATTTTTACAAAATGATTAGCAATACATTTTCATAATAAAAATTGTTGACCAATGAATTTTTATAAGTATAATGAGTAATACATTTTCAAAATGAAAATAAATTGGTCAGTGATTATATTATTTTCATCATGAAACTCACTGGTCTTTTGAATTTCGATATGATTAATTATAACTTCGATATGATTAATTAGAAATTCAGAAAAAAACGCATTGACCAGTGCATTTACATGAAACTGATTAGCAATACATTTTCATTATAAAAATGATTGGCCAATGCATTTAAATAAGAATAATTAGCCAAATATTTTCATAAAGAATCATTGGCCAATGCATTTAAATAAGAATAATTAGCAATACATTTTCATTATAAAAATGATTGGCCAATGCATTTAAATAAGAATAATTAGCAAAATATTTTCATAAAGAATTATTGGCCAATGCATTTAAATAAGAATGATTAGCAATTAATTTTCATAATAAGAATCATTGGCCAATGCATTTAAATAAGAATAATTAGCAATACATTTTCATTATAAAAATGATTGGCCAATGCATTTAAATAAGAATAATTATCAAATTATTTTCATAAAGAATTATTGGCCAATGCATTTAAATAAGAATGATTAGCAATTAATTTTCATAATAAGAATCATTGGCCAATGCATTTAAATAAGAATAATTAGCAATACATTTTCATTATAAAAATGATTGGCCAATGCATTTAAATAAGAATAATTAGCAAAATATTTTCATAAAGAATCATTGGCCAATGCATTTAAATAAGAATGATTAGCAATTAATTTTCATAATAAGAATCATTGGCCAATGCATTTAAATAAGAATAATTAGCAATACATTTTCATTATAAAAATGATTGGCCAATGCATTTAAATAAGAATAATTAGCAAAATATTTTCATAAAGAATTATTGGCCAATGCATTTAAATAAGAATGATTAGCAATTAATTTTCATAATAAGAATCATTGGCCAATGCATTTAAATAAGAATAATTAGCAATACATTTTCATAAAAAATGATTGGCCAATGCATTTAAATAAGAATAATTAGCCAAATATTTTCATAAAGAATCATTGGCCAATGCATTTAAATAAGAATAATTAGCAATACATTTTCATTATAAAAATGATTGGCCAATGCATTTAAATAAGAATAATTAGCAAAATATTTTCATAAAGAATTATTGGCCAATGCATTTAAATAAGAATGATTAGCAATTAATATTCATAATAAGAATCATTGGCCAATGCATTTAAATAAGAATAATTAGCAATACATTTTCATTATAAAAATGATTGGCCAATGCATTTAAATAAGAATAATTAGCAAAATATTTTCATAAAGAATCATTGGCCAATGCATTTAAATAAGAATGATTAGCAATTAATTTTCATAATAAGAATCATTGGCCAATGCATTTAAATAAGAATAATTAGCAATACATTTTCATTATAAAAATGATTGGCCAATGCATTTAAATAAGAATAATTAGCAAAATATTTTCATAAAGAATTATTGGCCAATGCATTTAAATAAGAATGATTAGCAATTAATTTTCATAATAAGAATCATTGGCCAAAGCATTTAAATAAGAATAATTAGCAATACATTTTCATAAAAAATGATTGGCCAATGCATTTAAATAAGAATAATTAGCCAAATATTTTCATAAAGAATCATTGGCCAATGCATTTAAATAAGAATAATTAGCAATACATTTTCATTATAAAAATGATTGGCCAATGTATTTAAATAAGAATAATTAGCAAAATATTTTCATAAAGAATCATTGGCCAATGCATTTAAATAAGAATGATTAGCAATTAATTTTCATAATTAGAATCATTGGCCAATGCATTTAAATAAGAATAATTAGCAATACATTTTCATTATAAAAATGATTGGCCAATGCATTTAAATAAGAATAATTAGCAAAATATTTTCATAAAGAATCATTGGCCAATGCATTTAAATAAGAATGATTAGCAATTAATTTTCATAATAAGAATCATTGGCCAATGCATTTAAATAAGAATAATTAGCAATACATTTTCATTATAAAAATGATTGGCCAATGCATTTAAATAAGAATAATTAGCAAAATATTTTCATAAAGAATTATTGGCCAATGCATTTAAATAAGAATGATTAGCAATTAATTTTCATAATAAGAATCATTGGCCAATGCATTTAAATAAGAATAATTAGCAATACATTTTCATAAAAAATGATTGGCCAATGCATTTAAATAAGAATAATTAGCCAAATATTTTCATAAAGAATCATTGGCCAATGCATTTAAATAAGAATAATTAGCAATACATTTTCATTATAAAAATGATTGGCCAATGCATTTAAATAAGAATAATTAGCAAAATATTTTCATAAAGAATTATTGGCCAATGCATTTAAATAAGAATGATTAGCAATTAATTTTCATAATAAGAATCATTGGCCAATGCATTTAAATAAGAATAATTAGCAATACATTTTCATTATAAAAATGATTGGCCAATGCATTTAAATAAGAATAATTAGCAAAATATTTTCATAAAGAATCATTGGCCAATGCATTTAAATAAGAATGATTAGCAATTAATTTTCATAATAAGAATCATTGGCCAATGCATTTAAATAAGAATAATTAGCAATACATTTTCATTATAAAAATGATTGGCCAATGCATTTAAATAAGAATAATTAGCAAAATATT
>JBBBDQ010001502.1:30000-60000 GCA_037127315.1 Ascarosepion bandense
AAAAATAGATATTCCAAGAGATTTTTTGTCTAAAACAAACAGACTCTCTCCACGGACGTGCCGCGTGTTGATTGGTTTACCGAAAATAAACAAACGGACGTGCCGCATGCTGATTGGTTTATCGACACCACGTGATGTAAACAAAAAAGTATTAGGACGCCATCGTAAAAATACGTTTCCAATTCTAATTTAAAAATCACTTGTTTCTGATGAAGGACCGAGGGCGGTCTGAAATATAAAACACTATAAAAATAAACAAATACTGTTTAAAAAAGTACGTTTTTAAATTCAAAACTTTTTATTAATATTCTTTCCTATATATATATATATATATATATATAAAGCACTCTCTGAATATATACATCATTCTCTTCATATATATATATATATATATATATATATATATATATAAAGCACTCTCTGAATATATACATCATTCTCTTCATATATATATATATATATATATATATATATATATATATAAAGCACTCTCTGAATATATACATCATTCTCTTCATATATATATATATATATATATATATATATATATATATATAAAGCACTCTCTGAATATATACATCATTCTCTTCATATATATATATATATATATATAAAGCACTCTCTGAATATATACATCATTCTCTTCATATATATATATACATATATATATATATATATATATATATATAAAGCACTCTCTGAATATATACATCATTCTCTTCATATATATATATATATATATATATATATATATTGGGCGTGTTTATACGCACTATAAAGCCTGCTTTCTTTTACTGGACGCTCGTGGCCGAGGGGTAGAATCGCCGACTGACGCCAATCCGGTCGGATTTCAATCTTGGGTTAGGAAGCGATCGGAATCTAAGCCGTACTGATGAGCTGTAATACAGCGAAGCAGATCTGTCTGCGGATGACTATAGTATATATATATATATACATTTGTATATATGTACACATTTGTATTACAAAGTGTTCTATATAATTATATTGTAGAACTTTTGTATATTTTCCGTTATATTAGAAATGTTGATATAACCAAATTAAAACGGTTAAATAAAAAACAGAAATTATGACAAAATGCATCCACACTAAGAAATGCCTCTTAGGTTCATACAACCATGGATGAAAACGTCATAATTCGTTTGAATTTAAACAATGCGCGTTCATAAATTCCCTGCTACGTGAACGTTCAAATAAAACACCGTCACAAGAGCGTTCTTAAAAAGAAAAACGGTAAAAGGCAAAATCAGTTATTAAAAATCGCCTGAAGACACCACACATGGTAGAAACCTGGGTACGGAAATAACTCGTTTAAACATGGAAAACATATATATATATATATATATATATATATATATATATATATTACTTCAAACCCAATACTTAGTGATTAAATGTGCTGAACAATGTACGTTCTTGTGCAAATTAATTGAATCGAAACAAATAATGTCTTTCAAGCATCTTTCACACTTTCAGGGGGTCACGTATATGTCGCCTCTTGGCGTTGTCTTTCTCTTTCGACCGTATTTTTCTTTACGCTTTTTGACTGATCGATCCAGTTTCTTTCCTCACTTTAATGACACGACTGAACATTGAAAGCTGACACCAACAATTTCCGCGAGCTCTCTGTAAAGGTTCTTCATCGTTGCAATTCTTTTACTTTTGCTTGGAGTAAGGTCCATCGCAGACCCTGGCCGTGATACAAATCAACAATCAAGACAATAGTCTGAGCTTGGGAAAAATCTGGTGCAATCACGGATGACGCAATATTTTTTCAAAGCCAAATAAATTTCATCATACACACAGAAAATAGATTCATATTACTGCACTCCACTGCAAATGGCGTAATCTTACAAAAAATAGAACTCGGTTACACTCGGTAACTCTAGTAGACATTCTGTTTTTAATTAATCTGTTTATATATATATATATATATTAATTTAGATACTTCAATCCAAGGGAAAAAAGCAGGAAGGTAAATTCCAAAAAAGCCGATCCTAATTAATATTAAAAATTTTATTTTAATATTAAAAAATGATACAGGAAGAGAGCTCCATGTAATAAAATATTACAGAGCAAATATATATTTATTAAAAAAGGATTAATTCAAAGATGTTGAATGGCCAGTTTGAAGATCCCCACGGGGGACGACACATCACCTCAGCAACAGAAAAATCCTTTCAGAAACTGGAGAAAAATTAGTCTACTTTTCCTTTTTAAATAGATTGCAAAGAAATAAAAAAATAAAAAAAAAATAAAAAAAAATAAAATAAAAATAAAAATAAAGGGAAAGAAAAAGAAAAAGAAAAAGATAGAATAAATAGAATAAAATCAAATAAATAAGAAAAGAAAAAATTGACATCGTCTGGGTTCGCAAAAAAAAGGGAGAATGTAACTAAAAACTAACAGACAGCCGTGTTAAATCGACGTAAATTTAAGCAACACGGAAAAAAGGTGGTAAGAGAGATAAAAGAAGGAAGGGAGGGAAAAAGATCTTCATATCGAAATGGCCATTCAACATCTTTGAATTAATCCTTTTTTAATAAATATATATATATATAGCGAGAGAGAGGGAGAAAGAGAGAGTTCAGTAAATTTGTGGCCTTTTTCATTGCACCATGCTGTTAGAAAAAAAAATGAAAAAAAAATTACAAAAATACTTTGGTGATCACAAAAGTGAGAAAAAAATCAAATAAATAAAACAAAATAATTAAATCTAAACTTATTTATAAATGGAACTTTGTCTCTGTGTGTGTATGTGTGTGTGTGTGTCTGTTACCTATAGACTCCTAAACTGCTGAACCAATTTTCTTGAAAATTTACACAGTTGTACGATAAGCGTCTGCAAGTGTTCTTAGCTAGGTTTTGTGTCGAGGTACCCCCGACAAATATCGAAAATCGATAATCGAAAAAATCGGGTTATAAAAGCAGTTGTCCGATTTTAATCAAATTTGATACACGCATAGACAAAGACATAACGATATTCAGAAGTTTCAAGGCAAGATGTTTGTGTGTGTGTCTGTTTATCTGCCTGTATGTCTGTATTTTTTTCAGCTCTTTTATTTTAGTTTTTGCATCGGGTTTGGCTCTAAATAAGTACAATTCTAGTTCATAGTCTCGGCCATGATACCATTTACTCAGAGGACTTATTTAGGCTTCAAAATTCAGTTTACGACGAAAGAAACTTATTTGATATCGAAAGCAGGAAATCAAAATATGATGCACATCCACTCATTTTTCTTTCAGGAAACAACTATTGCTTTTTAGTCTTTCGTGCCAACGTCCAAAGAGTCTGATCTCCAGGACCATTGATTAGTTTTAAAGCTTTCATTACACTCGAGCAACACCGGGTTGTACTGCTAGTTATATATATATACAGAATAAAATAAAATACACGCACATAAACACATATTAAAGAAGACAGATACCATCAGATACCATCAGATACCATCAGACCATAAAAGTATCAATCTCACATATATATACCATAAACACACACACACACATACATACTCTAGCACACTTGCACACACACACACACACACACACACACACACACACACACACACACACACACACACTGTCTAAAATTAACGATAGCACCAGCAGCCAGGAACGACCATTCATTGAAAGGCACGGACTTGAACACAAGCTGCTCTTCCACCATTCTGAAGATGAGATTTTAATCTCGAAATCTTAATGTATAATAAATAGGTAATACCCAACAACTTCTTTACCTTCCTTTATGTTACTAAACGCATTGTGACAGCTTTCAAAACCTAACCATAAACTATATATATATATATATTGTCTTTTCTTTTCCTTTCCCCCCCACTACTTCTATTATTTTGATATGGTTTGATTTTTGTTTCTTTAATACGGACGTAATCTAAGAGTCTTCTATTATCAAGTTATGAATCTTTGTCCCTGCTCCTGTGATTTTTTTACGTCTGGACCACAATTAAAAAATTATTTCTTAATCCTCCCATCTTTTTTTTTTTTTTTTAATTTTTTTTTAATTTTTAAATTTTTAAACATCCTGTATATGCATATGTTTTTGGGCTCCTAAAAGTATATGAATTTTTGTACCATATTTGAATTAAAAATATAATTTTTTGTTTTTGATCGTTGCTGAAGAAGCGAGGATTTTCTCGCTGAAATAGCTATTCAACGAATGTAAATTCGGAATTTACATATATATACCTTAAACACACACACACACACACACACACACAATTAAAGACAGTAGCAGCAGCAGAAACATCCAGGAATGACCACTGGTTGAAAGGCACGGACTCGAACACAAGCTCTCCTACCATTCTGAAGATGAGATTTTCATCTCGAAATATTAATGTATAATAAATAGGTAATACCCAACAACTTCTTTACCTTCCTTTATGTTACTAAACGCATTGTGACAGCTTTCAAACTTAACGATAATTCTAATATACACAATGCTTCAAGCAAATTACAAACCTTTCCTATATATATATATATATATATATTAAAATTTGTGTATTTAGGCAGTAAATTTTCTTTTAAACATGTCAGATTATATAAATTGCAAACATTACGTTTGCTTATGTTTAATTAAATCCGTTCATAATCACGGATAATCTTTTGCGTATTACATTTGTTAACATAACTCACACCCCTGTAGATGATCTCGGAAAGAAGTTGAAAGTACTTGGGCACCTTGAGAAATGAATGAAAATGACATCTGTCAACGTTACAGCCCATTTCTGACTTCTTTTGATTGTAATACGCGAAAGATCATCCGTGAGTATGAACGGACTTTTTAAAAATAATATGTGTAATTTATTTAATCTCACACACACACACACACACACACACACACACACACACACACATATATATATATATATATATATATATATATGTGTGTGTGTGTGTGTGTGTGTATCAATATATATATATATAGATTTAGATTTATATTAGACTTAGTATCGAACACTTTCCAACCTTACATGAAAAATAATGCTTACCCAATCTATATAAACCCAATTCTTATCAACCACCATCCGTTATCAAACATATCCGCATTAACACACAGTCATCCAGTAAAGAAATATTTGATAAACACAAGGTAATTTACGATAGAATCCTTAAAGAAAGCGGATATCAATCATCTAAAATTAACTTTGTGGAAAAATTCAAAATCTCAAAAAGCAAAAATAGAAACAGGAAAATCATATGGTATGACCCTCCTTTTAATCAGTCAGTTAACCTCAAGCTGGGACATAAATTTCTTGAACTAATAGATAAGCATTTTCCTAAAAATAACCCTCTAAGCAAAAACAACAATCTAGAAAAAATAATTAAAGTACATTACACTAAAATATTAAAAGCACACAACAAAAATAACTCCAACACTAACACCAGTCTGCCCCATAATAATAGCCTCTTTAACTGTAGAAACCCAAATCAATGCTCCCTGATATATATGTGTTCAATTTCATCGTAAAGATGGAAAAATATATATCGGAAACACCATGAACGTATTTAAAAAGCGATTTTACAATCAACTCTCATCCTTCAATAACAAAGAAAAAAAAACATGACGTCTCTCTCCAAATACTTTTGGAAGTTAAAAGACGAAAATAAAACACCTAAAGTTCAATGGAAAATCCTTAAACTAGCAAGAACAGCTAAATCAATAAAGGAACCATGTTTCCTTTGTCTTCAAGAAAAAATTGAAATCATTGAATATATGAATAGCAACAATCTTTTAAACCAGAGGCATGAAACCACAATAAACTGCAAGCACATTAAAGAACTAACCTTATAATCATGCTAAAAATACTACAAAAGTCAGAGCTAGGACCTCTTGGAAATGTTACACCTTCATAGTACTAACAACACTATTACACACACCACAAACCGTGATCTAATTTAAAATAAAGTTAAATATACAAAATTAGATTAATTATAAGAACTCTGCTTAAATACACACATTAAATTTTACCTATTACCTTAAATACAAACATACCGATTACCTATTTACCTATTACCTTAAATACAACATTAAAACTTACCTTCTACATGAAATTCTACCTTTTACGCACCCATTACCTACTTACCTATTACCATAAATACTAATATTAAATTTGACGTCTTCCATTAAATCTTACCTATGACACACCACAAACTGTGATCAAATTTAAAATTTAAAATATAATAGAAAAAATCGATTTCTTAAATCCAAAATTATGGTTAAATATACAAAATTAGATTAATTATAAAAACTGTGCTTAAATACAAAAATATTCTATAGTTGTACAAACAGGCGTTAAGTCCAATCCCATCCCTCTCCACCCCTTATGCCTCCCTACTCTGGTCCTCTAAGAAATCCAAAGGATAAAGTCTAGTCGCAAGATCATAAAACCTTACATCCTATCTGCTAATGTTAAATCTGTCTACAAAATTCCAAGACATTCATTAATCAACTATATTCACTATCCATACCACTTTCTTCAAAATTCAAACGGACAATTAACAAGACTTATTCCCTTATCACTAACCCCCACCAACATCCCACACACAACTCACCAAATATAAGAAAAGAGGCTTTCCGTTCCTGTCCACACCACCTGATGAGACATTGTAGTTTCAATGTCGAAACAAATGTACGGTTTGTTGTGGATACATAAAAATTTTGTACATGTTCTAAAATATAATTTATAATGAATAGTCACAGCTCTATATATTATATATTGAGCACTGTTTAAATTAATGTTCTGGACGTTGTAAAAAAATTTTTTTCTTCGTTCCTTATTCACTCCGATATATATATATATATATATATATATATATATATATATATATATATATATATATATGTACCGGCCTGAATATTTTGAGAAATACGTCACCCCTATTGATAGACTAGCAGTATAGCCAGGCGTTGCTCGGGTGTAATGAAAGCTTTAAAACTAATCCATGTTCCTGGAGCTCAGACTCTTTGGACGTCGGCACGAAAGACTAAAAAGCAATAGTTGTTTCCAGTTAAAGCGAAACCGTAGACTGAAAGAAAAATGAATGGATGTAAGTCAAATTTTGATTTCCTGGTATCGATATTAAATTTTCTGCACTATTGTAAGAACTGCAACATTGAAATTTCTTAATATCGTTTAATATGTCTTTGCCTATGAGTGTATCAAATTTGATTAAAATCGGACCACTCCTTCTATAACCAGATTTTTTTCATTATCGATTTTCGATATTTATTGGGTGTACCTCGACACAAAATCTAGCTAGGCACACTCAGACGCTTATAGTACAACTGTGTAAATTTTCAAGAAAATCGGTTCAGACGTTTCGGAGTCTATAGGTAATGGACACACACAGAGACAAAGTTCCATTTATAGATAAGTTTATATATATATATATATATATATATATATATATATATATATACATACTGTCATCCACAGACAGATCTGTTTCACTGCATCACAGTTCATCAATACGGTTAGACTCCGACTACTACACAACCCAGGCTCGAAACCCGACCGATTTGGCGTCAGTCGGCGACTCTACGCCTGGGCCACGGGGCGTTCGGTGGAAGAACAATGGTTTATAAAATCATAATATCTCTGTAAAAATATTTTCATGTTTCAGAACAAAATTGTTTCTCTTCATGTGATATGTTAAAATGAATGGAGAAAATTATTTATTTTAAAAATATCAGATGAATTCATGGTTATTTAGAAAATTAGTCAGTGGTAGTTGGAGTAAATGCAATAGATATGTCAATATTGTTCAATCAAAATTGAGAATCATGTAACCAATTAATTATGTTATATATATATATATATATATATATATATATATATATATATATATATATATATATTAATGAATATTTGAGCAGCAGTCTTTTATGTAAAGATGTTTCGTTAAATACGACCGAGAAGGAAGATTATATTAATTTTTATTTAATTCTTTTTACATGTTTTCTTTTTGCTAGATATAAAGAGTGTTACATAATTTAAGACATTTATAAATGATCTGGCAACGTCTTAGACCGCCCGACCACGAATGACATTACGATACATTTCAGAGCAGATATGGTTGTTGCGATGAATCGAAAATTGTGTTATATAGGCTTGATTAGAATCTCGTTTAGACAATTATAAATATATATATTATCTACATCTGTACGTAAGATTATATGTATATTAATAATATATATTTAATAGCTCACTTATATTACATTCAGCACTGTCCTATTAACTTCAGTTGAATATTTATATATGTCTGTGAAGCTGTGTGTATACCCATATATATATTTATTGATATCATTACTTCCCTCTATCTATCTATCTATCTATCTATCTATCTATATATATATATATATATATATATATATATATATATATATATATAATAGTATCCTAGGTAATTTATAAGGTTAATTATACGCGGAATAATACCAGACGACCTATGCAAGTCGATATTTATAGCGCTGCCGAAGAACCTGGTGCAAACGAGTGCGAACTACACAGAACTTAATGAGTCACATTACAAAACTGATTGTCAGAATCCTGATGAATAGAGAGAGAAGCAGAATCAGGCCAGAGATAGGGCAGGAACAGTGCGGGTTCGTCAAGGACACTGGAACAAGGAACGCCATATTCATGATTAGGATGCTCTCTGAAAGGGCATTACAAATGAAGAAAGACTCGTACCTATGCTTCATTGATTACGCCAAAGCATTCGACAAAATACGACACAAAGAATTGATGGAGATGCTAGGCAACCTCGACATTTTCGGCAAAGACATAAGAATAATCAAGAATCTCTACTGGCAGCAAATGGCCTGCATACGGACAGGTAACGACCTCAGTAGATACACAAAGATAGAAAAAGGCGTAAGACAAGATGTGTCTTTTCACCAGATTTGTTCAACCTATACAGCGAGAATATTTTGAGGACCCTAGATGACACGCCAGGATTTGTTATTGGAGGCCTCAACTTGAACAACATAAGGTATGCGGACGATACAGTGCTGATTGCGGACACGGAAAGGAAACTACAAGACCTCATACAGAAAGTAGCAGTGGAGAGTGACAAGAAGGGACTACAAATAAACTTTAAGAAAACTGGGTGCATGGTCATCAGCAAAAGATACAACCCAAAATGCCAAATACAGATGGGGGATAACAGAATCAAACAAGTACAAGAATTTAAGTACCTAGGAAGTGTTCTAACAGGAGATGGAAATTGCGACACGGAGATCCGAAGGCGAATTGGCATGGCAAAGGACGCATTCCAGAAGATGAGCAAAATACTAACACACAGGAAAATCTCACTAGAAACGAAGAAAAGAGTGCTAGACTGCTACGTGATGTCAGTTCTTCAATACGGCTGTGAATGCTGGACAATATCATCGAAAATGAGGAAAAAACTGGAAGCGGCCGAAATGTGGTTCTACAGAAGGATGCTACGGATATCGTGGACTGAGCATACAAGCAACGACGAGGTGTTAGAAAGAATGGCAACAAAAAGGAAATTGATGCTGAGCATCAGGAAGAGACAACTGAAGTTCCTGGGACATGCAATGAGGAAGGAGAGCCTGGAGAAACTGATACTGACTGGACAGATAGAAGGAAGGAGAGACAGAGGAAGGCAGCGGATAACATATTTGCAGGGCCTGATCAGGTGGATGACGGAACGGGGGTTGCCAGGAGCAACAGGAGCAAACATACTAAGAGCCACAAGGGATAGGGAGACGTGGAGATCCATGATCGCCTACGTCCTGAAGGGACAGGGCACATAGAAGAAGAAGAATTATACGCGTGATCGTAATCCGATGCGAACTCAGTGCTAGTATTTAACAGAGTATTAAAATGAAAAGAAACTGAACGAATTTACAAATCCATTAGTGATAATTTATTTCGTGAATATTTTATAAAAATATTCAACTCTTCAGACCGAAATTCTTGACAAAAATGAATGGGTTAGATTGCTCCAGATAAAAGGAATCGTGGTTTCGGGGAAGGGGAAGGTGAAAAACTTTTTTATCGATGGAATAGGGGCTAAGCATGCCGTGTTAATTTTTAAACGCAGACGGCACATCTACAATGACGAATTTGTCCAAGGCGATAAAATGACCTAGGATTGAAATATTAGTTTGCCATTCTCAAGTAGAGGACAGTAAATGCAGGAGCCATATTTCAACTATAATAATTAAATTATTTTATCTATAATAATTAAATTATTTTAACTAGAATAATTATATTATTTTAACTGTAATAATTAAATTATTTTAAGTATAATAATTAAATTGTTTTAACTAGAATAATGAAATTATTTTAACTATAATAATTAAATTATTTTAACTATAATGATTAAATTATTTTAACTTGATTAATTAAATTATTTTAACTTGATTAATTAAATTATTTTAACTATAATAATTAAATTATTTTAACTTGAATAATTAAATTATTTTAACTTGAATAATTAAATTATTTGAACTATAATAATTAAATTATTTGAACTATAATAATTAAATTATTTTAACTATAATAATTAAATTATTTTAACTATGATAATTAAATTATTTTAACTTGAATAATTAAATTATTTTAACTGTAAAAATTAAATTATTTTAAGTAGAATAATTAAATTATTTTAAGTAGAATAATTAAATTATTTTAACTATAATAATTAAATTATTTTAACTATAATAATTAAATTGTAATTCCGATTACAATAATAATATTTTCATCCTATAAATATTAATTGGTTTTATGATAATAATACTACTATCAAGTATTATAACGATTATAAAGATGATAACAATATATATATATATATATATATATATATATATATATATATATTGTGTGTATTTTGGCAGCATTTTTTCATTAATGCAGGTTTCATTGAATAATATAGACAAGTTTTGTCTATTAATTTTGTGTAGGGTCCATTCCATATACTTGATGGTGATGTCGTTGAAAGTTTTTCTGAGAAAAACGCTTGTTGATAATACGTACATACTTAAGAAAATAATAAACAGAAACTAAAAATCCTCGAAGCAATCTACATTAAACAATTTAAACCTGGTTTGAATACAATCAATTTTGATATTTCCAATAACGTACTCAAATGCTTGTAATCAGATCAGGGACCACAACGCCACTATTTTGTCATTGTCTTCGGCCATCCGCCACGGTAGGGATAGACTTATATTTTCAATTCAATTCTCTTTATTGTTAATAATTTAAATGTTCTATGTTTACTGTGTGTTAATATTTACTCTTTGATAATGGCTTATGTGAGCCGAAATCTTAGACCCGATAAAAAATTCAACAATTACTGTGACTTTTTGTTGTCTTTCAACAACATCACCATCAAGTATATCAGACGGTATGAACGGATCCTACACAAAATTAAAAGACAAAACTTGTCTATATTATTCAATGAAACCTGCATTAATATATATATATATGTATATATATATGCAGTACTCTGAAAAAGTATTAGGACAAGAACTATTTTATCTTTTATGAGGCATATTGACAAAAAATAAACAATTTAATTAAAGTAATTTTATTTGATTTACTCAACAAATGCTTTAATGAGAAAAATATACTTGTTCCAAAAGAAATTTAATATTTAGTATAATAGCCTTTTGCTTTGATCACAGCCTTCATTCTGTCAGACATTGACATCACAAGCTTCTTCAATGTATTTAATGGTATCTCCTGCCAAGCAGATTGTATTTATTCCCAATGTGTGCTTTGCAAAGTAACATTAGATATATCAATTCGAGAGGGGGAATAAGAAAAAAGTTAGTCACATCCAAGGGTAATAAAATAATGAGTAGTTTCAAAATAACTTGTTTAATAGAAAATAGGAAAAATTAAATATAACTTCTTTTTAAGACATTTCTTTTACAACGAGTTTTAAATAATCAATATTTATTAGAAATTTACTTAGCTTTTCACCCTGTATTTAAATTTTAGTGCCTTTTTTAGGAAAATCACTCCTGTCCTAATACTTTTGCACACTACCGGTAGTGTGCAAAAGTGTTAGGACATGGGTAATTTTAAACTTTATTTTGATGCCTCATAAAAGATAAAATAGTTCTTGTTTTAATACTTTTGCACAGTACTGTACATATATATATATATATATATATATATATATATATATACTATAGTCATCTGCAGACAGATCTGTTTTGCTGTATCACAGTTCATCAGAACGGTTAGACTCCGATTGATTTTTTTGACCCAGGATTGAAACCCGACCGAATTGGCTCCAGTAGCGACTCTACCTCTGGGCTATGGGCGTTCGGTGGAAGAAAGCAGAATTTTTGGCGCATATATTATCATTATACGCGCCCAATAGCTAGAGTGATCTAATTCATTTTACTGAATGAGCGATGCGTACACGCCAGAGTAGCTACTGTTTATCGAAGTCTACCATTCTACCAGAGTGTTTAATCGGGGTGTGAGAGCGTAAATATTGTCATCCGCAGACAGATCCGCCTTGCTGCATCACAGCTCACCAGTACGGTTAGACATCCGATTGCTTTCAACCCAGGATTGAAACCCGACCGTTCATATATATATATATATATATATATATATATATATATATATATATATATATGAACGTACTTTTTGGTTTTTTTAGTTTCGACATCTGGTAGCAAATTTGTTAAGATGGACGCGCAGTGTCGGCTTAATGCTATTGCTTTGAATAAGAGAACAAAAGGAATAACTATATTCTACATATGAAATCGTAGTTCATGACTGAGTACATTAGTCATTTTCACTATGAAGGCGGTTAATGCCTTTTCGACGTTGCTCGATTTCGTTGACATAGGAGTTTGGATCAAATGTCAATCTCGGAATTTTCCCGCTCAAAATCCTCGAAGAAGGCAAACCATAAATCGGTAAAAAAAACATTATTTTCCTAAAAGTTGTCCCGTCTTAAAAAAAAAAAAGGTGTTAAAAATGTCACAATGGTGTTGGAAAACCGATAAATTGCAAATATTTCGTTTTGCAATACACACTGAAAAAAATTGTTTAAACATACTGTCTGTTTCAGCCATATAAATTGCGACATCGTATAACACGCATCTGTAATTTGTTAATGGAATATGAAAAATATCCAAATGATTTTTCATATAAATGACAATTATATTTTAAATATATATTTGCATTTATATGTATAATTGACTCGTACGATGTCTTTCGCGTCGTGTATTTGAGGAATATATATCGATCTGTCTGTCTATCAAATATATATGAAGCAAATTTAACTATAATAAAACTATTTTTAAATTTTAACTATAATAATTAAATTATTTTAACTATAATAATTAAATTATTTTAACTAGAATAATTAAATTATTTTAACTTGAATAATTAAATTATTTTAACTATAATAATTAAATTATTTTAACTTGAATAATTAAATTATTTTAACTAGAATAATTAAATTATTTTAACTAGAATAATTAAATTATTTTCACTAGAATAATTAAATTATTTTAACTATAATAATTTAATTATTTTAACTAGAATAATTAAATTATTTTAACTATAATAATTAAATTATTTTAACTGTAATAATTAAAATATTTTAAATATAATAATTAAATTATTTTAACTATAATAATTAAATTATTTTAACTTGAATAATTAAATTATTTTAACTTGAATAATTAAATTATTTTAAGTAGAATAATTAAATTATTTTAACTATAATAATTAAATTATTTCAACTATAATAATTAAATTATAATTCCGACTACAATAATAATATTTTCATCCTATAAATATTAATCTTTTTTGGTTTTATGATAATAATACTACTATCAAGTATTATAACGATTATAAAGATGATAACAATATATATATATATATATATATATATATATATATATATATATATATATATATATATATATTGTGTGTATTTTGGCAGCATTTTTTCATTAATGCAGGTTTCATTGAATAATATAGACAAGTTTTGTCTATTAGCTTTGTGTAGGTCCGTTCATACCGTCTGATATACTTGATGGTGATGTCGTTGAACGATTTTCTGAGAAAAACGCTTGTTGATAATACGTACATACTTAAGAAAATAATAAACAGAAACTAAAAATCCTCGAAGCAATCTACATTAAACAATTTAAACCTGGTTTGAATACAATCAATTTTGATATTTCCAATAACGTACTCAAATGCTTGTAATCAGATCAGGGACCACAACGCCACTATTTTGTCACTCTCTTCGGCCATCCGCCACGTTAGGGATGGACTTATATTTTCAATTCAATTCTCTTTATTGTTAATAATTTAAATGTTCTATGTTTACTGTGTGTTAATATTTACTCTTTGATAATGGCTTATGTGAGCCGAAAGCTTAGACCCGATAAAAAAATCAACAATTACTGTGATTTTTTGTTGTCTTTCAACGACATCACCATCAAGTATATCAGACGGTATGAACGGTTCCTACACAAAATTAATAGACAAAACTTATCTTATTATTCAATGAAACCTGCATTAATATATATATATATATATATATATATATATATATATATATATATAGCTAGCTAGCTTGATAGATAGATAGCTAGATAGATAGATAGATTGATAGGAGCAGACTGAGATAGATAGATAGATAGATAGATAGATAGATAGATAGAGACAGACTGAGATAGGTGAATATATATATATATATTCATATATATATTTATACTATAATCATCCGCAGATAGATCTGTTTCGCTGATTCACAGCTCATCAGTACGGTTAGACTCCGATTGCTTTTATATATATATATATGAATAGAGATAGATAGATAGATAGATAGATAGATAGATAGATAGATAGATAGATTAGAACAGACTGAGATAGATAGATTGGAAAAGACTGAGATAGGTATATATATATATATATATAAACAGAGATTGATAGATAGATAAATCGATAGATAGATATGAACAGACTGAGATCGATCGATCGATTGATCGATCGATCGATCGATAGATATGAACAGACTAAGATAGATAGATAGATAGATACATAGATATATAGATAGATAATGAATGTACTGAGATAGATAGATAGATAGATAGATAGATAGATAGATAGATAGATAGATAGATAGATAGATAGATGCATGCAGGTTGTAAAAAATGTACTTTTCTGCATTGATGTATTGAATGTAATCAATTAAGACTGCGTGCACCCGGTTGGATGAAAATCTTGAAAAAAGAAGACAGAATGGCTAGTGAAAGAACCGGAGTCGAGAAACCATGAGTAATCATTGCAACATTCTGACCTTTTTTACCGTTGCCTATATTTTGATGTCCAGGTTCCCGCCGGCAACAATTTTTTCCCCGTTTGTCACAGCAGAAATTCTCTTGCCAGTGGTCAATGGGCCAGATAAAAGAAAGCAAAAGTTTGATAGAAACGTAGATATCTCTCGCGATGTAGAAAGTACTTCGTGCAAATCACGCACCAAGAATTATGTCTGTCCATATAAATGTCGTGAATCTGGTACATTCGATCACTTCTTTCCCACAATTCTATCCTTTGCTGGGCTTTTTACAGACTCCAGTACCATCTATGAGATAATCATTAAAGTTCATGTTGGTCAAATTACTTACTCCGTAATTTGAATTGACCTAGTAGGCTTGTCCCGAACATCACCGAAAAGTCTTACAAAACCCAAACATCAACTTGAAACTCGAGTCATGTTCTTAAAAATCTAGTCTATGATTCTTAAGTTTTATTAATTTAAACTCAGTACTAGATTGGCTGTAAGCTCTCAACATTTACAGTTTAATGGTAAAATGCATTCGGTATCAAGTTTTCTGATTGGGAAGTTGTAAGGAGCGTGGAACCACCTTTTAATTGCTGTTTCTCAAAAGTCCATCCTGACCTGGGTTGGTAGCACCTGTTAGGGTCCGAGCTATGAGCAAATAGTTAACCCCCAAACTGGGGTCAAACACTATGAAAGCATAAAAATAATCTTTTATAGAAAAATATACATTTCTGGAAAAAAAAATACCAACAATACATTTTTGAAGGAAAGAAAAATTATTCCCAGCAATATATATTTGCATACAAAACTAGAAGTCATATTAAGTTTTCTTGGTCCTGCGTATGACGGTAAACTGCATTCGGCAGCAAGGCCTCTTACTGGGAGGTTGTGAGAAGCATGGAGCCACCTCTTAATTGCTGTTGTTGCCAGATCCACCCTGAACCGGAGTGGTAGCACCTGTTAGGGTTCCAGCCAGGGACAAATAGTTAACCCCAAAACTGGTGTCAAGACACTATGAAAGTATAAAAATACACTTTTATAGAAATATAAACATAAAAATAGACTTTTATAGAAAAATATACATTTTTGAAGGAAAAATATTACCAATAATACATTTTTTAAGAAAAAATATTACCATAACACATTTTTGAAGGAAAAAAAAATTCTCAGCAAAATATTTTTTAATACAAAACTAGAAGAGATCTTTATTTTTCTAAAATAAAAAAGAAATAAAAACAAAAAGTTTTCATTAAAATCTGCCTAAATCAACCTTCTCACTACAACCGAAGATTAAAAAGAAATCACATTAAAATCCCACCTTTTTGGTATTAAATAACTCATAGAGGTTGATATACCATAAAATAAAACTCAAACTCAATATTACCAACGATACATTCCCAAACCTCATCATTGCTCTCATGGTCAATCCATAATATCCTTCTGTAAAACCACATTTCAGTAGCTTCAATATTTTCCTTCATCTTCGATGATATTTCCAGCATTCACTGTCACATTAAAGGACACACATCACATAGCAATCCAGTACTCTTCTCTTTGTTTCTAGTGAAAGTTTCCTGTGTCTTAATACTTTACTCAACTTCTGGAATACGTCCTTCGCCATGCCAATTCGCCTTCGGATTTCTGTTGCGCATTTTCCGTCTTCTGTTAGAACAATTCCCAGGTATTTAAATTTTGTACCTGCTTGATTTTAATATCCCCTACCTGTATTTGGCATTTTGGGCTGCCGTTTTTACTGATGACCACGCCTTCGGTTTTCGTCAGGCGAAATTGCACACGCAACTCGGGGTTCTTGACAAAATTTAACGGAGAATCTGCAATGTGATCCCTCTTGACTTGGGAGGAGAGATGCAGTCACTATTTCACCGGTATAATGTGGTTTCATTCTGTCTCTTCTACAAATACTTTTATGACTTCTGCCCCGACGAGCTTAGCTTCCTGATGCCCCCTCTTCATGAATTTACTCGAATTACTAGACTAGCAACTAGGTCCCACTCTTTGACAATGAAACCAAACAAATGTAACCACAACTTCTACTCCTCAGCTTCTTTTCTTGCACTTCCCACCTGTGGAATTCCCTTCTGTATACTTGCTTCCTCGGCAGCTACAATCTCCAAGAATTTAAATGTAAGGTCAATAGTCATCTCCTATCTCTCTGATTTGCACCCTTTCCCTCATACTCTTTTCTCCGTCCACTCTACTCACATCAGCGCTCATCAAACCTATATTCTCATTCCCTCTCTTACCCATTCTTTGGCACCCACTATAACTTGTTCCTTGAAAGTATTTATAAAAGGGTCAAAGGGAAGCCATATCTCTTTGGTGAGTGAGAGATTGGAATCGAGCTGCCGGATCATGGTTGACTACATTTACGTTTTACCCAATCTATATAAACCCAATTCTAATCACCCACCATCCGTTATCAAACATATCCGCATTAACACACACTCATCGAATAAAGAAATATTTGATAAACACAAGGTAATTTACGATAGAATCCTTAATGAAAGCGGATATCAATCATCCAAAATTAACTTTGTGGAAAAATTCAAAAATTCTTATTTAATTAATTTAAATTAATTTTTAGTTTTAATGAGTTTTAATGAGAGATTGGAATCGAGCTGCCTGGTCAGGGTTGACTACATTGCAGATCCTTTTCTGGATCTTGTCAAGAACCCCAAGGTAAACAGCATGGGCACCTGATTAGATATGCCATCAGTATTCAATGCACGGTTGGACGGTAGATTTGTAAACAATCATGATGGACTCAGAAGAGAAGAACTCCCTGGCCCGACACAGAGACCCGACCTTCTTAGCAATAGATTTAGCTGTTAATTCAATCTAGTCGTTCTAATTAAGGTCAGCTGAGAGACTGTGACAGAAGAGGCGTAGTTTATTTCTCTCAGGGAGTCTAGCGTAATCCATGCTTATGTTTTGATAAGAAAGGTTGCCCCTGGTGGTTAAAGGGTCGAAGCTTGGTTCCCCTTAATAATAATTTTCGTTCGGGTATTATCTCACACCCAATAACGTCTTGCGTCTGATTGACTTTATTGTCTTTCTTGGTGAAAGTTATTGAATTAGAAAAGATCGAATCTTTCATATCAATGTCATCCTTGCCCATAAACTCATTTAGAAATATCTAAACTGTCAGCTGTACACAACCGCTTTTTAAGATTATTAGTTAAAAATGGCATTGATTAAGTAAAGTTTTGTTTACAATTATTCGATCCAGAAGTACAGAATCTCAAAGAAAGAGCTATACAGAGACAACATCAGTTTAGGAATACCAACAGCAGTAATAACTAAAATGGATATTTTTTTATAATCATATCGTCCCGAACATGGCAGTTTACTGCCACTGGTGCGCATGGGGTTACATATGAGGAAATTTATGAGAAAGAGGGACAGGTTATAGGGGGTGTCAGGTAGTGGGTAAGAGAAGGTTGAGAATACTGAGGAGAGTGAAGCGGACGCAGAAAGGGGCATGAGACAAAGGATGAAAGTCAGCGAGATAGGAGATAACTTTTGAGATTACATTTAAATTCTTGAAGATTGTAGCTGTCGGGGAAGCAAGTAAACGAAGGAGTATTCTTTTTCAGACTCTATCGCCATAAGCAAGGCATTTTACTGCCACTGTTTTGCAAGAGGTTACATGGGAGTAAAGTTATGAGAAAGAGGGACAGGTTATAGGGGGTGTCAGGAAGTGGGTAATAGAAAGATAAGAATACTGATGAGAGTGGAGTGGACGGAGAAAGGAGCATGAGAGAGAGAGGATGCAGGTTAGTGAGATAAGAGATGACTATTGGCTTTACATTTAAATTCTTGGGATTTGTAGCTGTCAGAGAAGCAAGTAAACGAAGGAGTATTCTTTTTCTGACTCTATCGCCCCAAGCAAGGCATTTTACTGCCACTGTTTTGCAAGAGGTTACATGGGAGTAAAGTTATGAGAAACAGGGACAGGTTATAGGGGATGAGAATACTGATGAGAGTGGGGTGGACGGAGAAAGGAGCATGAGAGAGAGAGGATGCAGGTTAGTGAGATAAGAGATGACTATTGGCTTTACATTTAAATTCTTGAAGATTGTAGCTGTCGTGGAAGCAAGTAAACGGAAGGGAATTCCACAGGCGGGAAGTTTGAGGAAAGAAGCTGATGGAGTAGAATTTGCGTTTATATTTTATTGATTTCACAGTAAAAGGGTGGGACCTAGCTTCTAAACATGTTGCTCGAGTAAATTCATATATAGGGGCACCAGAGAGCTATCTTTGTCGGAGCAGAAGCCGTGAAAGTATTTGTAGAAGAGACAAATGAAAGCCACATTACGCCGGTGAGAAAGTGACAGTATCTGATCTGCTAAGTCGGGGCCGATCACATTAAAGATTTTCCGTTGGATTTTGTCAAAGACCTTGAGGGGGATAATGATATCATGAAGATGTTGATACGCCACAAAAGATAAGTGCTATTGAGCTTTAGAAATTTTTTTCTAAAATATGTGTTTTAAGACAAAATTTTATAAATTTAAAACGAAATCAACATTATTTGCTCGGTCAAAGAATGCACAGAAAGGGCTAATATGAACACGGAACAGTGCAATAACAGCTACTGGATTTGAGAAAACTTTTCATAAAAATTGTTTTAAGAAAAACATTTTATAAATTTCAACCATAAGGAAAATTATATACATGGTCAATAAATGCAAAAAAGTTTTCTTTATAGGTAAATAAAGTTTTTATTAACGTAGTTTCAGTTTTACATGGCGATGTCGGACTTGAAACTGCACTTAAATTTTCATATTTGTTTCTATTTGCCATAAAAAATACAAGTTTAATTATATTTTTCATAATTTCACAACATCCTTCATTATAACAACGTCTCTGTCGTGTAAATTCTCCTCTTCATCTGTGAGAAAATTGTCCAGCATTCTTGGCCAGATAAGATTGATATTACATAGCAGTTCACTACTCTTTTCTTTGTTTCTCTTGCTTCAAGTACCTCTTCATCTGTGAGGAAATTGTCCGGCATTCACTATCATATAGAAGGATTGATATTACATAGAAGTTCAGCATTTTTCATTGCTTCTCTTTGCTTCAAGTCTCCTCTGCGATAAAATACCCCAGTATTCACTGCCATATAGGAGGATTGATATTACATAGCAGTTCAGCATTTTTCTTTGCTTCTCTTTGCTTCAAGTCTCCTCTGCGATAAAATACCCCAGCATTCACTGCCATAGGAGGATTGATATTACATAGCAGTTCAGCATTTTTCTTTGCTTCTCTTTGCTTCAAGTCTCCTCTGCGATAAAATACCCCAGCATTCACTGCCATAGGAGGATTGATATTACATAGCAGTTCAGCATTTTTCGTTGCTTCTCTTTGCTTCAAGTCTCCTCTGCGATAAAATACCCCAGCATTCACTGCCATATAGGAGGATTGATATTACATAGTAATTCGGCAATATTTTCTGTTCTCTTGCTTCAAGTTTCTTTATCGTCTATGAGGAAATTGTCCAGCAGTCACCACCCTATAGGAGGATTTGTATTACATAGCAATCTAGCACTGTTTTCTTTGTTTCTCTTCATCTGTGAGGAAATTGTCAAAAAAACGCCCAAATCTGTCTGCGTTCCTTTGCAAACATACGAGGAATCTGCACTAACTTTTACAGCGTAGAATCATTCCTTCAAACTAACTCACCTGATATCTTAGCTCTCTGCGAAACTAACCTTGACCCTTCTATCCCCTCTTCTGAGTTTTACGTTCCTGGTTACCTTCCTCTACTCAGGAAGGACTCTAATGTCCATATGCATAGGCTTGGTGTTTATGTCAGCGAACACCTCCTTCTAGTTAGGGTGACCTCTCTCGAAACCCTGGATCATTCTTTCATATGCTTCCGTCTCTCACATCTAAGTTCGGTTAGCTATCTCTTCTTTCTCTACCGCTCCCCCTCTTCTTCTGATTGTTCGGTACTTGATAGCATCGTTAGCAATATCGATAAGGCCATTTCTTCTCATCCATCTGCCCATATATTTGTGTTTGGTGACTTTAACGCCCACCACACCAAGTGGCTGAAAAACTCTGTCACCGATCTTGTTGGTGTCCACACCATGAATCACCCAATCTCTTACACAAGTGGTGGACTTCCCCACGCATTTCTCCAATAGCCCTAACTGAAGGGACTCGCTACTAGACCTCTGCTTCACTTCAATCCCAGACTCTTGCACTGCCAAGCAGCTCTGCCCTCTCGGAAACTCTGACCACGCCGTAGTTTCCATTAACATCTCATTCCACTCCCACTCTACCCAAGAAACTCAGACCAGCAGAATATTCTACTGCTACCAAAGAGCAGGCTGGAACTCGTTCCGCGACTTCCTATGTGACGTTCCTTTGGAACAACGTTTTTAGTCTTCCCGTTGAAGATTGTGCATCCAAGGTCTCCTCTTGGGTTAAGGCTGGCATCTATACTTTCATCTCAGCCAGAAAATCTTAAATCACGTTCGTCCCTCTGGTTATTGCTCGCTTGCTCGGCTGCCATTGCCCACCGGAATCATTTCTTCCGGCTTTATCGTAGCCACGCATCGGACCAAAACAGGCGCCTTTTCGCCTCAGCTCGTAATAAGTGTAAAAAGATACTTATTGAAGCTAACACGTTGTTTGCTGCTAGAATGAAGCAACGCATAGCATCTTGTAAGTTCGGCGCCAAAGACTACTGGCGACTCTGTTAAAGCCTACTTAACAAGAGTAAAACCTCTATAAACCCTACTAATCAATGAATTTGAGTTCCTCACCTCCTCATCGGACAAGGCTAAATGCTTTGCTCGCAGATTCTCCACTAATTCGAGACTGGATTCATCTGGAGTATCTACACCCGACTTCCCACCTAGAATTAAGGCTCAACTGAATGACGTCGACATTACCCCCTCGCTGGTCTCTAATATAATCTCAAAACTTGACTCTCACAAAGCGAGCGGAAAGGACGAAATCCCAATCATAGTATTGAAGAAATGTGCCCCTGAACTCTCCTCTGTCCTCACTAAACTCTAAAACTTCTGTCTATCTGCTTCTTGCTTTCCTGCTTGTTGGAAGACTTCCTCTGTAGTTCTTATAATACTGGAGAACCCTCGGACCGCGCTAATTACTGCCCTATCAGCCTCCTTCCGATCATTGGCAAAGTGTTCGATGCCATTATCAACGCCAAGATGGTTCAGCATCTCACAGCCCACAGACTCTTTTCTGACAAACACTATGGTTTCCGCTTCACCAGGTTGCCTTGGATATCTCCAATGCGTTCGATAGAGTCTGGCATGCTGGCCCTCTACGCAAACTGCGGAGCTATGGTATAACTGGACATAATTTTGACCTAATCCAGTCATTCCTCTCTAATCGCACATACGAACGTGGGTGTTCCTCAAGGCTCTATCCTAGGTCCTACGTTCTTTCTGATCTACATTAATGATCTCCCCGATGCCATAAGATTCCAAATAGGCATGTACGCCGATGACACTACAGTTTACTCTCGTCTCGATAAAATATCTGGTGTGGGCAACAAAGCGAACCTGCCGAGCTTGAGAAGGCCTCCAATCAGTCGTGGTATCTGGTAAGAAATGACTCGTAAATTTTAATGCTTCCAAAACGAAGCTGCTATCAATTAACCATCAAAGACATTCGCTCCTACCTCCTATTAGCATGGAACAAGCTTGCCTCCCTGAGAGTAAAACACTACGCCTCCTTGTTCTCACACTCTCAGCGTACCTCAAATGGAATGACTATATCGAATCCATTGCTAAATCCGCTGCTATGAAAATCGGTTGATTGTGGAAGGCCCGGAAGTTTTTCCCCTTCTGAATCCACCCTGCACATATATAAATCTACCATCCGCCCGTGGATTGAATTTTGCTGCCACGACTGGTCGGGTGACCCTGCTATTCTCTTCGGTGTTCTTGATAAAATACAACGAAGAATCTGTAATGTAATCGATACCGACTTGGAAGCCCGGCTGCAGTCACTCTCTCCCCGGCGCAATGTGATTTCCCTGTGCATCTTCTATAAATACTTTCACGGCTTCTGTTTCGATGAACTTAGACCACTGGTGCCCCCTAAGTATGAATTTGAACGAGATACTAGATTAGCAAATAGGTGAAACAGATAAGATGTAACCGCAATTTCTACTCTAACAGCTTCTTTTCTCGCACTTCCCGATTGTGCAATTCCCTTCCATATACTTGCTTCCCCGACAGCTACAATCTCCAGGAATTTAAAGGTAAGGTTTACAGACACCTCTTATCACACTAACTCACATCCATTCTCTCAAACACTCTTCCCATCTACTCAACCCTCATCCTCGTTATCCCCATCCATCTCCTTCCGACATTTCCTATAACTAACCAGTGTTTCTCATCACTTTCCCCTATGTAAACCCCTGCACAATAGTGGCAGTGGAATACCTTGCTTGGGGCTAAATGATTAAAAAAATATAGAAGGATTGATATTATATAGCAGTTCTGCACTCTTTTCTTTGTTCCATTTGCTTCAAGTCTCCTCTTCATTTGTGAGGAATTTGTCTAGCATCCACTGCCATAAAAGAGGATTGATATTACATAGCAGTTCAGCACTCTTTTCTTTGTTTCTCTTGCTTCAAGTCTCCTCTTCATCTGTGAGGACACTGTACAGCATTCACTGCTATATAGGAGGATTGATATTACATAGCAGTTCAGCACTCTTTTCTTTGTTTCTCTTGCTTCAAGTTTCCTCTTCATCTGTGAGGAAATTGTCCAGCATTCACTGCCATATGGAAGGATTGATATTACATAGCAGTTCAGCACTCTTTTCTTTGTTTCTCTTGCTTCAAGTCTCCTCTTCATCTGTGAGGAAATTGTCCAGCATTCACTGCCATATGGAAGGATTGATATTACATAGCAGTTCAGCACTCTTTTCTTTGTTTCTCTTGCTTCAAGTCTCCTCTTCATCTGTGAGGAAATTGTCCAGCATTCACTGCCATATGGAAGGATTGATATTACATAGCAGTTCAGCACTCTTTTCTTTGTTTCTCTTGCTTCAAGTCTCCTCTTCATCTGTGAGGAAATTGTCCAGCATTCACTGCCATATGGAAGGATTGATATTACATAGCAGTTCAGCACTCTTTTCTTTGTTTCTCTTGCTTCAAGTCTCCTCTTCATCTGTGAGGACACTGTACAGCATTCACTGCCATATAGGAGGATTGATATTACATAGCAGTTCAGCACTCTTTTCTTTGTTTCTCTTGCTTCAAGTCTCCTCTTCATCTGTGAGGACACTGTACAGCATTCACTGCCATATAGGAGGATTGATATTACATAGCAGTTCAGCACTCTTTTCTTTGTTTCTCTTGCTTCAAGTCTCCTCTTCATCTGTAAGGAAATAGTCCAGTATTCACTGCCATATAGGTGGTTTGATATTACATCGCAGTTCATCACTCTTTTCTTTGTTTCTCTTACTTTAAATCTCCTCTTCACCTGTGAGACAATTGTCCAGCATTCATTGGAATGAATGAGGATTCATATTAGATAGCTGTTCATCACCCTTTTCTTTGTTTTTCTTGCTTCAAGTCTTCTCTTCATCTGTAAGGAAATAGTCCAGCATTCATTGAAATTTACAGCATTACTTCTTTCAGGAAAGTAGATACTTCAAGTCCAGTAACTCTTATAATGCATTTCCCTTAGCGTTGAAAGTTTTTTCCTAACATTTTTTGAAGAAATGTGGAATTTTATCATCTAGTCAATGTTATTTTCTTCCTCAAGTTACATGTAGTATCCATTTTAGTTGATGCCATTCTTGAAAGTCCGCAAGTCATGCTGGTTTTTTGTTAGATGGTAGCGCAAATCCCCGAGACTCGAAGAAAGATTGTTGTTGCTAAGATTTGGCAGCTTCATATCATAGAAGCCATTTTTAATCATTGATCAGAGAACGTGATGGTAGACAGATAATTAGTTTAGCTATTTCTAAATGTATTTGGTTCCATGCATAGTATCCATAAATAAGTGTCGACTTTACTTAAAGGAACAAACGACAGAAAGTAGTGGAGAGCCATGATCGCTTACCTACTGTAGAATAGAAAATAAGGTAGGATGTAAATTTAATCTATATTTAATATTTGTTGGGTTACGGTCATATCACTAAAGTTAAGCAACGCTGAACCTGGTTAGTATCTAGATGGCTGATCGCTTGGTAATATCACGTGTCGATGAGCTGGTGATGGGATAGATAAAACCGAAAGAAAATATGGATTTTTCGGATTTTTTCACGGTATTGCCGTTAAAGCAATGCCGTGTAAAAATTTATCAAGCCCATTCGTCATTTCCACGTTTGGGTAGGCCTCATCTTGTCATCTGTGGACAAATTGACCAGTGTTCCCATAGCATTTTAGAACTCGTTTCTTTGTTTCTCATACTTCATGTTTTCTCATTATTTGTGGGAAAATAGTCCTTTATTCAGACCCTCATTTTTATTGATTTCAGCAAAGTCATAATCCTTTTTAATCCTTTTCGTATGCAGGAGATACCAGGGACTGATACATAAAAAGAGATCTAAGAATAGGAGGTGCCGAGGAAAGGACAAAAGAAGAAAGGGCTTCACTAAGCCAAAGATTAGGATTGATGCTGCATTTAAATTAGTACTAGCAGTATAGTCCGGCGTTGCTCGGGTGTAATGAAAGATTTAACTAATCCATGGTCCTGGAACTCCGACTCTTTGGACGTTGGCACAAAATACTAAAAAGCAATAGTTGTTTCCAGTTAAAACGAAACCGTAGACTGAAAGAAAAATAAATGGATGTAAGTCAAATTATGATTTCCTGCTTTCGATATCAAATAAGATTTTTTGTCGTAAACTGAATTTTGAAGGCTAAATAAGTCCTCTGAGTAAATGGTATCATGGCTGAGACTAAGAACTACAATTATACCTACTTAGAGCCAAACCTAAAGCAAAAACTAAAATAAAAGGGCTGAAAAAAAATACAGACATACAGGCAGATAAACAGACACACACACAAACATCTTGCCTTTTATATATATATATATATATATATATATATATATATATATATATATATATATATATTGTCGATTTTCTGCACTATTGTAAGAACTACAACATTGAAACTTCTGAATATCGTTTCTTATGTCTTTGTCTATGCGTTTATCAAATTTGATTAAAATCGCACCACTCCTGCTATAACCCGATTTTTTCGATTATCAATTTTCGATATTTATCGGAGGTACCTGGACATAAAACCTAGCTAAGAACACTCACAGACGCTTATAGTACAACTGTGTAAATTTTCAAGAAAATCGATTCCGCGGTTTCGGAATCTATAGGTAACTGACACACACACACACACACACACACACACACACACACACACACACACACACACACAAGTATAGATTTATCATGAATGTAAGAAAACAGAAAGAAAATCATTTTTCTGTTTCAATAGTAAATGGCGGGACCTAGATATCATTCTCGTAGTGCTTTTATATTCTTTTGTCCGGAGAATGGTAAAAATACTCATCTGTTGTGGGATCTACCCTTTTTCTATGATAATGGACTCGACTTGAGTATACATATACTCCTGCCATAGTGAGTTACGAAGAGTACAGTGAGAGACATCGTAAGAGATCCCCGGGTTACCGTAAGACACCGAACGATACCGAAGTTTCACAGAGAATACCGGGTCAGTAGTCATAGTAGCTCTAAGCTCCACTCAGACAGAATAGTATTACATATCACCCTTCAGTTCCGACGTGGACATATTAATTCTAGCACTGCTTCACTTCAAGGACTTTTATATATATATTCCTACTAATCGTATTCCTAGATTACTGTTATAATAAGTTATAATCGTACTATATCGGTTGCTAATCGAATTAACGCACCCAAAATGTTAAGAACTTGGTACTCTTCCACTGTAAGCTGACTCCTTAGTATTCGGCTAACTGCCGACTAATATCAACTGTCTTAGTCTAACTATATCCAAACTGGAACTAATAGTTCTACTGAACTCCAACAGAACTCTAAAGAACTGTCTAGAACTTCTAAAAACTTCTATGAACTTCCCAGGAACTTCTCGAGTTAACTTCCTGTTAACTCTTATTGATATAGGAGGGAGAGTCCATTATCTGAGGAATAGGTGTGTTTCACCATAACATTAACCTGCGTTCCAGTTTGTTTCTTTCCGTTTAATATAACATATTTTTCTATCTAAATTATCTGTTTTGTTATTCATTATTTTCTGAGGTTCTTCATCCGGAATCCAAAACATCATCAGAGTTGTTAGTGTGAAAATATTTGTAGAAATTAGGGAGTGAAGTCACATCACGTCGGTAAGAGTTTCAAGTTAGACTCCCTAGATTTACAGCGGCTGCAACAGAGCGGATATGGCAACAATATTCAACGCATGGACGAATAGTAGATTTGTAAATGTTCAAGATGGATTCTGACGTAAACAAAATTTCCGGCCTGACGCAGTGGGGCAATTCCCCTTTCTGTCGATGCAGTCGACGACGGTTGCAATACATGTGGTACCACTACAACCATAATGGGTTGAAAAGTTTTGGTTTGGCTCGGTTTGTTTTGGTTTACGGCTTATCAACCTCAATTGACTATTTGATTTTTACAATAGATTTGTATTAATAGAACATGTATTCTTTGGAAGAAAACAGTTTGTAGATCAAGTTTCACTGACATATTTTTGTAAAAAGGTTTTAAGAGTCAGATGTATAAATATATTGCTAGTAATATTTGTTCTTTCAAAAAATTATTGCTGATAATATTTTCTTCTCCAAAAATTATTGATGGAATTTTCACTATATATATATATCATATATATACATAGTGTTTTTTACCCCAGTTTGTGGATTAACCATTTGCCCATAACTTGGACCCTAACAAGTGCTATAAACGCGGGTGAAGGGGGGCCTTGAAACAACAGCAACTTAGAGCTTGTTCCATCTACTCATGACTTCCCAGTTAGAGCTCTTGCTGCAGAATGTAGTTTATCGTCATACTCAGGACGCTTGAAATTGAAAGCCATTACTTACTTCTGCTATAAAAATATAATGTGGAGTGTGATGTAGTATTGAGAAGGCATACCATCTATTTAGTTCCTAGTAACAAGTAATACTGAAAAGAATGCTGGATTATTGAGGAGACTCAATTTCATTTTATTTCTAATGGAAGCCATTAGTAACATCTGATATTGTAATATAACAATCTGGCCCCACCCGAGGAAGGTTGCTGCAAGCGATGGTGTTTCCCGTCGGTGAAGGGGTCGGCGAACGACAAGACAGGTGTTTGAGAAATACATCCTGTCGGGGCCTGGAGCGGATGTCGTTTGACCTTATTTCCGACAGCGGCGGAAATGACTACGGAGGCAAACAGAACAGGTGTCTCTTGGCATTACGTGGGCGTTGCGTGGGCGAGGCAAAACCGGAAGGAAAGTCCCGGTTCTAGAAGACTATAAAAAGACCTCGACACACGAGAACGGCCAGTGGAAGCAGAGAGACACCACAGACAAGACTACACTCCCGTCGACCATTCTATGTGCGCTCTCACTCTCCTGTTCTCTATTCCACACGGTTCGTCGTCATTAATAAAAATATAACCTTATATTTTTATATATGCGTGTTTGTTGTTTTGTCGTCGTACGCGATATATAACAATATTAAAATACAACAATTTCAAATGATTATGAAGTACTGAGGTTACTAGATGTAACATGATCTTCATTGAAAACGTTTTTTTTTAATAATCATTTCGACCCAAGCAAGGCAGTTTACTGCCACTGGTTTGCAGGGGGTTACATATAAGGATTTTAAAAAAAAATAATTTCACCCCAAGCATGCCATTCCACTGCCACTATTGCGCTTGGGGCTACATAGTCGGAGGTAAATAAGAAGAGTGGTTAGATATAGGAAATGTCAGAAGGGGGGGTGATAGATAGTTGGGTGGGTTGGAAGAGTGTTTGAAAGAATGGAAGTTAGTGTGTTTGAAAGAAAGGAAGTTAGTGTGTTTGAAAGAAAGGAAGTTAGTGTGTTTGAAAGAAAGGAAGTTAGTGTGTTTGAAAGAAAGGAAGTTAGTGTGTTTGAAAGAATGGCAGTTAGTGTGTTAGGAGGTGTCTATTGACCTTACATTTAAGCTCCTGGAGATTGTAGCCGTCGGGGAAGCAGTCATATGGAAGAGAATTCCACAGTCGGGAAGTGCGAGAAAAGAAACTGTAGAGTAGAAGCTGCGTTTGCATTTTATCGGTTTCACTGTAAAAGGGTGGGATCTAGTCGCTAATCTAGTATCTCGTGCAAATTCGAACCTAGGGGACACCAGTGATCTAAGTTCATCGGAGCAGAAGCCGTGAAAGTATTTATAGAATAGTCATAAGAGTGACAGGTTATAGGGATGTCAGGAAGTGGTTAAGAGAAGGATCAGAATACTGATGAGGGTGGAGTGGACGGAGAAAAGAGCACGAGACAGAGGGTGCAAATCAGCGAGATAGGGGATGACTACTGATATTACATTTAACCTCCTGGAGATTGTAGCTGTCAGGGAAAGCAAGTAAACGGAAGGGAATTTCACAGGAGGGAAGTGCGAAAAAAGAAGCTGATGGAATAGAATTTG